>JADRCD010195914.1:0-15664 GCA_019843815.1 Montemys delectorum | reverse complement strand
AATCTATCTAATTATCTATCAACCTATCTATCAACCTAATTATCTATCAACCTATCAACCTATCTATCTATAATCTATCTATGTATCTATTAATCTATCTATCTATAATTTATCTATCTATCTATCTATCTATCCTTCTATCCACTCCCTTCTTCCTTTTTCCAGTGTTGGAATCAAATCCAGGGCCTCATAGACGCTGGGCAAGTACTTGCTCTACGACTGAGTCACACCTCGCCCCCAGCCCTTTCTCCTTCTCCAAGCCTTTCTTCAGGTTACATACTCCACATCCTGCTTGCTCTGAGGTTAAGTCAGCTTGTTGGATGTCCCAGCTTGTGCTGACATGGCCTCAACAGTCAATAGCTGAGGGTTTGACAACATCATTGGTCCACAAACACATATCTGGGAGTATGTGTTCCACTTCTTGACTCCTGGTGAGGGAGGTACTAAGCTTCTAGGCCATGAAGACCTGGGACATAAGAGGACAATTCCGTTGTTTTTTTTTTTTTTTTTTTTCATGCGTTACACAATGGACAACCACATTGACATTCAACCTTAGAAGGATCTGGATAGCAATGAGCACCAAGCTGTTTGCCATACCCTTTAACTCAGGAGCATGTGGCACTGACTGGGTATGGGGACCTGGAGTGATTCTCCTGCAGGCCACTCCAACTAGAAGCTTCTTTTCAGCATCCCTGGAGTCCTCCGACCCCCTCCCACATCCCCATGTTGTTCTAGGGATGCCCTGACACTGTGACCTTCATTGTCATCTGAAATGCATGCTTGAAACTGATTTATTAAATGACCAAACAAACAAACAAACAAACAAATAGTCCAGAGGGCTGGACATAGGTATACAGGCCTGTAATCATAGTACTTGGGAAGCAGAGGCTGGCAGATCTCTGTGAGTTTGAGGCTAGCCTGGTCTACATAGCAAATTCTAGGACAGCCAGGGATACACAGAGAAACTTTGTCTCAGAGTCCCAACAGACATAAAGACATCTTCTTACTGTAAGAAGGAATCAAACTGAAGCGGTTTTGAAGAGAACTTCCATTTTGAGTAGAGGTCAAATGAAGTTTTAGTCCCAAGACCTCCCTGAGTAACTGACATCTGGCTTGGCAGAAAGAATCATGTAAATAGGTAATTTACATCCTGGTTGGCAAGTTGAGACACGGATGCTCGGCAGGTTGCCCCACCAGAGTGGAGTAACCCAACCAACGGAACCAGGACAAGTGAAGCACAAAGACATGTTCTTAAGGAAGTCCCATCCCTAAATCCCGGTTGGTGCGATAACTTGGCACAGATGTTTGGCACAGATAATTTTGGGGCTTAAAAACTTTGTACCAAAGCTGGGCAGTGGTGGCTTACGCCTTTAATCCCAGGACTTAGGAGGCAGAGGCAGGCGGATTCGAGGCCAGCCCGGTCTACAGAGTGAGTTCCTGGGTCTGCGCTGTTGTCGCTGACTGGTCAGATCTTTTGTAAAGATCTCGCTTTGCCGGACTCTTGTGCCTGCTTGGGTTGTTTTGGATGATCAGACCCTAACAATACCACAAGCAAAAATAAATACCTTCTAACTGAACTCTTGAAGCCTAGTGAAGCAAAGGACTAAGGCACTAGCTGGACATAGAGGAAGCTTTGTGTATTTGTGGGGAGTGTGGAACCAACCTTTCTCCCAATTCACAATCTAATGACCATAAAGGAAAGGCACAGAATCTCATCCAGATTAAAAAAAAAAAAATGTTTCTAAGCCAATTTCTTTTTTTTTGTTGTTTTTTTTTGTTTTGTTTTGTTTTGTTTTGTTTTTGTTTTTCGAGACAGGGTTTCTCTGTGTAGTCCTGGCTGTCCTGGAACTCACTGTAGACCAGGCTGGCCTCGAACTCAGAAATCCGCCTGCCTCTGCCTCCCAAGTGCTGGGATTATAGGCGTGCGCCACCACCGTCTGTCTGGCTCTAAGCCAATTTCTAATCCCCAAACTTGAATGGTAGAGACTGGGTGAGTGGAAGCTCAAAAGTCAACCCCAGCTACTTAACCTATAGGTTTTAAGCTCAGGCTATGGGATGGAAACACCTAGGTTGGAATCCCTGGGACAGGGAGGGCATCCAGCCCTGGCACAGGCAGGGCATCCAGCCCTGGCACAGGCAGGGCATCCAGCCCTGGCATAGGCAGGGAATCCAGCCCTGGAACAGGCAGGGAATCCAGCCCTGGGACAGGCAGGGAATCCAGCCCTGGAACAGGCAGGGAATCCAGCCCTGGGACAGGCAGGGAATCCAGCCCTGGGACAGGCAGGGCAGTGTATTTACTGTTGAGTGACTCATCTTAGCCATCTGTCTTCCTCATAGTCAGGAGTGAGGACCTGGACCGGAGGGATCTAGAACAGAGCCTGGTACACAGAAACACTGCAGGAGGGGCAGCTGCAGGGTGACTTCTGTGCATACCCAGGTCTTAAGGAGTAACAGAGTCAGGGAGACTCAACTTCATGCTTCACTTCTCTGATTTTTTTTTTAAATAGGGTCTCCTGTAGCTCAGGCTGGTCTTGAACTTGTTATATAGATGAACTTGAACTCCTGATCCTCCTGACTCTGCCTCCCTAGTGCTGGAATGTGCCATCATCCTAGTTTGATACCAGGAATCAGGCTTTGTTCATGCTGGGCAAGTGCTCTACCTACTTGGCCCCATCAGACCCATCCTCTCTGTCCTTTTCCTCCATCTTGTTAGATAATGAATGTATTGTTTTCAAATGTCAAGAGCAGTAAAACAAACAAACAAACAAACAAACAAAAAAGAAGCCTTTTCACTGAGTCTATAAAAAAGGTGTCACTGCTGGAGAGGGTCTAGAGGTTCTTGTGGAGAACTCACCTGGGCACAGATTTGGAGGGTCCCCTTCAACCCCACCAGTGGGCAGCCTTGACTTTCCTGACTCACTTTTCAGGATGAGAAGGTCTCTGAGACATGGAAACCCACAGGCTAGGTCTGTGCTTTGGGTCTAGGGGAGAGGAGTGTGAGAGCCGCACTTCTGCCGCCCTAGTACTCAGCAGCCCATGGGAGGAAGTTCCCTTGTGTTGTGTCTGCAGACTCAGTCCATGAGTCCCCAAGTCCTGCCTGCTTCCCATCCCACCCCTGACCCGCACAAGCCTCCTGGTGTCTCAGGCACCTTGGTCAACACCACCAGCTCCTTCCAGAGTTCTTTATAAAGACTCTTGACCTTAACATCCATGGAACCTATAGGTCACTCAGAGTCCTTCAGGCCTCCCCTCAGGTGCTTTTTCTGGGAATCATAGGATTGGCATCCTCTTACCTGGAATCCTTTGTGCTTGGCTTCTTAATAAAGGAGGGCAGAATAAAGAGCAAGGTCAGCCCAGTCAGAAGCAAGAAAGCCTGCCTCTGGGAAAGTCTTCTGCAACAGTTCTTCATGATGGATGGCTGGTCCCTGAGAGCAAGCTTCTTGAAGCATTGGTCAGATCGCCTCCTCGTTCAGGGGAGGGCGAGGGAGCCCTGTCCTTTAGCATGAGTCTGAGCTGCTCTGGAAAACTCAGGACGTAAATTAGGGGTGGAGTACTGCTTTAAGCTGACTTGATGGAAGGAAGAGAAACTCCTATCCAAACAAGTTGTTTTTTTTTTTGTTTTGTTTTTGTCTCGTAGCCAAATTCCAGAAACTATATGAGACTGTGTATCTGTCATAAACAGCCTCGCTTTTATCTGGTCATTTCCTCTCCCAGCACACTCAGGTGTTCATGGGAGGCATCCAGCACACTCAGGTGTTCATGGGAGGAACCCCATCCAGGCACCACTGTGGGTGTTAGCCTCTCTAAATGTCCAGGGACCATTAAAGGCTTTACAAAAGGGCTGCTAGAGAGGGCTGGGGACAAGACTCCATGGGTGAGAACACAGGCTGCTAATGCAGAGGGTACGGGTTCAGTTCCCGGCATCCACAAGCATCTATAACTCCAGTTCCAGGGAATCTGCTGCTCTCTTCTGACCTCTGTGCACTCCTTCATATTCATGCACAGACACACACACATACACACACACACACACACACACGCACACGCACATGCACACACATGCACACATGTATAATGTGTATGCATTATACATATACACATACATATACATACACATATACACATATACACATACACATACACATACATATACATATACACATATTTAAAGGAGCTTATGGAACCAGTCCCCAAAAGATCTAGGGACAGTCCTCACCTCCATGTCGTAGTGGAGGAAACAGCCTTTGTGTACCAGGCGGCTCAGGACTGCAGAGCTCGCGGCTGCTGAAGGTCCAGACTGAGATCCAAGATGACCTTCTCAGCCTTTGCACAGAATGCGCCAAGAAATCATTCATTCGTTCTATCTGAGTTTAAAGAAGAGAGAAAAGAAGTGTGAGGTCCAGGGTAACGCCTCAGCGGGCGAGATACTCGCTGGGGTGACACCTCAGTGGGTGAAACACTCCCCGCATAGCCATGAGGACCTGAGTTCAGGAGTCCTAGCACCCACGCCAAGCCAGTCGTGGTAGCACATGTCCGCACACCCAGTGATTCTGTGGCAAGATGAGAGGTGGAGACAGACAACTCCAAGAACCTCATAGGCCAGCTAGACTGGTATACACCACAAGTGGCCCTGCTCTAGACAAGGTAGGAGATGTGACCCAATACTAGAGCCGGTCTTCTACGCATGCGCACACACACATACACACACTCGCACAAACACACACACACATACACATACAAACATGTACATACACATACACACACAAGCACTCACATACACATGTACAAACATGCACATGCACACACATGTGCACACATACACAAACATGCATACACAAGCATAACTTTTGTGTAAAACAATATGACAGAAAGCAATAAAATCAGATTTTCAGAAAACAGAAGTATGGACTATTGGTTAAAAGGTCGTACTTCTAGGATGCTGTACAGTACAAGCACTTTTGATGCCAAAGGTGCCACTCGGAAGGTAGGGTTCTGACGGTGGATGCCTGGGTTCATTACTCATATCTCAGTGCTTTTGTTTCTGCCCCTAAAGCTCTTGACCTTCGCCACAGCACGCACCAGTGTGTGCCTCAACCACCCTCCTAGGGATGAGAAAGCGAGAACGGACGCCTACGAACTGTCCTTGCAGGACAAGGATAGGTTGAGATCCATAGTTATACTGCAGCTCCTGGTACAAGGGAAGCCATTCCTTTCCAGAGTGTGTGTGTGTGTGCGCGAGTGTGTGTACACATGCATGTGCTTATGTGTATATGTGTGTGTATGTGTATGTGCATGCATGTGTGTATGTGCATGTGTGTATGTGATGTGCATGTGATGTGCATGTGTGTGTATGTGTGTGCATGTGTGTATGTGCATGTGTGTATGTGGTGTGCATGTGTGTGCATGTGTGCATGTGTGCATGTGTGTATGTGCATGTGTGTATGTGCGTGTGTGTGTATGTGCGTGTATGTGTGTGTATGTGTGTGTGCATGTGTGTTCTGTTCTGTGCCTGTCTCACTGTCTTTCTGTCTTCCGTCTGTCTCCCTGCAGCTCTAGAAACACTTTCTGAACAGGCTTATGTCTACTCCTTGCTCTTAGAGCTGGGGTGATGTTGGTAAAGTGTTTTGCAAGGGTGAAGCCCTAATTAGTTAATCCTCAAAAGCCACATGAAAGAAAACAGGGGTCGGGGAGCAGGGTGGGGTGGGGAGGCGAGGGTGGGGTGGAAAACTGGCTCAGCAGGCTAAGATCCCTGCTGTTCAATGTGGGTGATCCCCAGAATCCCTGTACAGGTGGAAGGAGAAAACCAACTCCCCAGGGTTGTCCTCTGACACGAGTGGCTCAGCCCCAATAATAATAAAGTCAAATTACAGTTTAAAAGCAAGGCATGGTGGTGCATGCTCATAATTCTAGCAATGGGGAGTCAGAGACAGGCAGATCTCTGGGGTCACCGACCTGCATAGGCTACTTGGTGGTGGGAGACCAAAACAGGAACAATATACCTTGCAGGTTAAGGGTTCAGTTTGTAGTTAAGACAGATACAAAGAAGTTCCCATTTGTCCCATGTTAAGCCCTTACAAGTTAAGGTTTCTATTTATTATTAAGGAAAAGATCTTGTTCCTTAGATCTGATGCAAACTGCAACCCACTCACCTGGTGTACGTGCTTAACCCTGTTCCTTCCCTTCCGTTGGCTCTAACAATGTGTAACAGGCAACTCTCCCCTGTGAAGACCTTCTCTCCCCTGTAAAAGGGACTT
The DNA here is from genome assembly GCA_019843815.1 of Montemys delectorum. Taxonomy (NCBI): domain Eukaryota; kingdom Metazoa; phylum Chordata; class Mammalia; order Rodentia; family Muridae; genus Montemys; species Montemys delectorum. The sequence continues at coordinate 9,410 of JADRCD010195914.1, read as the reverse complement.
CAAAAGGCCAGCAGGGCTGTTTGCACAAATCCCCACTTAGGATGAGACTTAGGGAGAGACAGCCAGCTGGCCAATCTCAGGTGCACCGCAAAACACAGCTTGCTTTAACTGGACAGTTGTGGATTTGGTCTCTTCTCCTTACAGTTCTCAGGTTTAACAATGGGTACCCAGCCAGGGAGAGTTTCTGCCTCAGCAAAAGGGGATGGCTAATGGGAATGACAAACAAAGTTGTCTTTAATCTCCACCTGCATATGCTACACACACACACACACACACACACACACACACACACACACACACACAGGAACGTGCATGCACACACACGAGAGCTGTAAGTGGTTTTGTGATCGAAGGGCCAAGGTGTTAGAATATGCGATGGCAACAGACACAGGAGTGAGACTGTTGCCTAGAGATGAAGTGTCTCACTGCTGGGTCCAAGAGCTGGCTGTAAAGACGCTTCTAGCTGTCCCGGGATGCACCTGATGCTAACACAAGGAATGCCACAAAGTCACACACTCAAGAGATTTATTAGGGTGGTGGTATGCAAAAGGCTACCTCTGAGCAGGGATAGAAAGGCGGCAGGCTGTGAACACGTAAGCTTTATAACAGGTACAGCGCATGTGAGTAGGAAGTATAGAGTATGGGTGTGTCCTGTCGTCATCGTCCCTCCCCCCCACACCCCCAAGTCCATCTCACCACAGTGCTTAGCTGACTGCACTTACCCCATGCTGTCGCTGGGCCCTGTAGGGAAGCCCCAGGACACTGCTCCAGGGGTAGGAAGTGCAGTCTGAGGTTCCGGGGACTGCTGGAGCTGGCTGGGGGTCCCAGGACTACAATGAGGCTGGGGCCATCTGGTTCTCAGGCTCTCAGGCACCCAGGCGCTGCTGGATGCCACAGAAGAGCTTAGAACAGAGTGGATGCCCATGGGCTGGATCTAGCCCAGGGTCTGAGAAGAAAATGGGGGAGCTCCGGCTTGTCCCTAGGAGAGAGACCTTGACTTGGCGAGGGCTTGGGCTTGGCTTGGCAGAGAGGATTAGATGGTGGCTCCATAAGCAAAGGCCTCCATGGCTCCCCAGGGTGGATCCCGATGAGAAGAGGGAGTCCGTGGTTTTAAGGCATTTATTGTCATGGCAGAAAGTGGATGAGTAAAACTGTCCCCCACTTCTCGGGGTGGGTCTGAGGTTAAATACCTTTTGCAGGGAGGAGTGTCTGGAGCGGAAAGCTTATTGGCTAAGCCTCCAGGCTTAGGTGCCTCATTAAAATGGAGATCTGTCTTGAGCCTACAATAGGTCCATCTTCTACAAGTAGAGGGGCTTGGGGCGTTGCCCTTGCATGACTGATGGCCACAAATCTAAGGGGGGCTATGGCTAGTGACAGGGGGCTGGTGCCTGGGAATCAGGTGAAACACCTAACCGTCCCTTCAGGGGGTCACTGGGGTTTCTAGCCTTAGCTCAACCAGGAACCAGGCTGCCTTTCATGGTCCCACAAGGAAGAATATACAACGTGGTGACAGTGAAAATGTGGCATTTGGGGACTGGTGATGATACAGCCACAGGCGCTGAATCGCTAAACCGGGTGGAGGAGCATCTCATTTCCGTTTACACACAGGAGCACACAACCCTTGTATGCCAATGTCTCCTTCAAATGCTGGCACCTGCAATTGAGTCCCTAGTCCATCCGCTTGCTTGTTTGTCCTGGTGGGCAGATGGGCACTTTCTTACCCCAGCATCTATTTGGATAAGCCGAAGTGCACGCCAGCCTCCAGGCTAAGTATAACAAGCACGTGTTGCAGAGTCCCGATCCTGGCCCTTCTCACCCACCCCTACACTATACTTCTCCCGCTCTCAGACTACTCCCCCCCAGCTTCTTTCCCATACAACCCTGTCATTTCGTCTTTGATCACTCTTTTGTCTTCCCCTCTAGCTCCCAAGTCGTACTCTCTCTTACTCATGTTTACAATACAAGCCTTCTCTCAACCGCACCTTGGAGGGGTCATGCCCTCAGTTCATATGTCACCCTGCTCTCTGAAGAAGACCCTGGGTGGCAGGGTCCCCTGCCTTGCCCTGGTAAGGAAACTGAGCTGAGCTCACGGGGTCGCTGTTCACAGTTTAGGCAGTGCCTTACCTCACAGCTTGGAAGCGGGTTAAACTTAAGGATCTGAAAGACAGCTGAGTCGATTGAATAATCTCTAGGCCATTTCCTGGTTCTCAAATTCCAGCCCAAGGCTGCCCTAGCCTGGGCAGAGGAGGAAAACTGATTTAAAACACCGTCAAGGTCCATGTTTGGCCTCAGCTGCTTTTCACTCACTTTAACCTCAGACATCTGCTTTCTTTACGGATAAGATGTGTGAGGGCTTGCTCACATACAAGGGGCACAACAAGATGCCGTGCGTTAGGATACAAAATGTGTCAGTCTTGGGGCTGCCGAATGGGCTCAGCAGTTAAGAGCACCCGTGTTTGCAATGACTTTACAAAGCTGCTCTTGTAGAAGATCCAGCTTTGGGCTTCAGCAGCCGTTTGGTGACCCACAACAGTCTGTAACTCTCATTCCAGGGACCCTGACGGCACCATGTACATTTGTGGTGCACATACACACAGGCAAGACACAGTAAAAGGGTCTCACTTGTAGTTATGAGGCATGAAAAATCTGTTGATACTTCACTCTGCTCCAGACAGAACCAGGCCCTGGAAACAGCCAGCTCAAGAGAGGTGAGCAGAAACTCAAACTAATCCAGAATTCAGAAGCAAAATGATTATATAAGTTGGGGCAAAACTGATTTTTCCAAAGAAGAAGGGAAGTCAGAAAGGGGAGAGGTATTTTTGTCTCTCTCCACTACCTACTCTTTTGGTGGTAAAATTCCTCGAAGGGGCTGCAAGGTAAAACCAGCCAATCGGGAGCGCTGTCCATCCACAGCTTTCTAGAGTGAGCAAGCCTTGGACTCCCTCTCAGATTGGAATGTGTATATGTGTGAGTGTGTGTGTGTGTGTGTGTGTGTATGTGTGTGTGTGAGTGTGTTTGGTGTATGTGTGTGTGAGTGTGTGTGTATGTGAGTGTGTGTGTATGTGAGTGTGTGTGTGAGAGAGTATGTGCATGTAGTGTGTGTGAATAAGAGTATGTGTGTGTGAGTGTGTGTGTGTGTGTGTTGGGGGAGAGTGCACTTGAGCATAGGCAGAGGTCAGAAGTCAATCAACGTCAGATCTCTTCTTTGACTGCTCTTTACCTTTTAAGAATTTATTGGCACTAACATCCATCGTCCTGGCCAGTATTTAATAAAGCTTACTTCAAATTTGGCTTAAAAATTGTGATAGTGGTCTTAGTCTCACCTACTAAGATTAAAAGTGCATGCTTGTAACCTTAGCCAGGGAGTGAGTGGATCCCTCGGGTTCTCTGGCCAGCCAGCCCAGCCTGATCTGTGATCTCCAGGTTTAGTGGGAAACCCTGTCTCGAAAAATAAGGTGGTGAGGCAAGGACATGACTCTTGGGTAAAACGCTTGCCAAGCAAACCTACCAGTCTGACTTTGGACCCAAGAACCCATGTAGACATTGCGCCCAGCATCCCAGTACACCCCTACAGGAAGATAGAAGACGGAGACAGGAGAATCCAGAAATATGTGGGCCAGTCTGGCTTTCAGTGGCAAAGAGACCTCATTTCAGACAAGGTGAAGGGCAAAGATCGACATTCAAAAACTGTCATGTGACATTCGTAGGTATACGCATGCCCACACACATGGACACACCAACACATGCACTCACACATCACACGCCAAAAATTCTTTTTTTTTTTTTCGAGACAGGGTTTCTCTGTGTAGCCCTGGCTGTCCTGGAACTCACTCTGTAGACCAGGCTGGCCTCAAACTCAGAAATCCACCTGCCTCTGCCTCCCAAGTGCTGGGATTAAAGGAGTATGCCACCACTACCCGGCTAGAATTCATTTTTTAAAAGATTTATTTACTTTGATTTTATGTATATGAGTGTCTTGCCTGCACTTATGCATGTGAAATGTTACGGAGTTCAAGACCCTGGCGGGTGAGGTGGGATGACCACAGACTCAATCTAAATTATAATTGGAGGGATTTATTTAAGCTGCTAACAGCAGCAGCCTTAAAGCCAAATTGAGAGCTTTGAGAGATGGCTCAGTGGTTAAGAGCACTGACTGCTGCTCTTCCAGAGGTCCCGAGTTCAAATCCCAGCAACCACATGGTGACTCACAACCATCTGTAATGAGATCTGACGCCCTCTTCTGGTCTGTGTCTGAAGACAGCTACAGTGTACTTATAAATATAATATATAAAATGTTTAAGAAAGTAAAGCCAAATTCTTTAATCCCAGCACTTGGGAGGTAGAGGCAGGTGGATTTCTGAGTTTGAGGCCAGCCTGGTCTACAGAGTGAGTTCCAGGATAGCCAGGGCTACACAGAGAAACTCTGTCTCGAAAAAAAGTAAAACAATAAAAAAAAAAAAAAAAAAAAAAATCAAGCCAAATTGAAGGTGTGCAGCTTACAGTGGGGTTTAGGGAGGTTTTTTTGTTTTTTGTTTTGATTTGGTTTGGTTTGGTTTGGTTTTTTGTTTTTTGTTTGTTTGTTTGTTTTGTTTTTTCAAGACAGAGTTTCTCTGTGTAGCTCTGCCTCCCAAGTGCTGGGATTAAAGGAGTATGCCACTACTGCCCGGCTAGGAAGGTTTTTTTTAAAGGCTAAAACTGTGAAAGGCACCTTGAATTTTTGCTCAAGCCAAGAACTGGTCTATTTTGCCAAGATTAAGTGGTTAGAGTGACCTAAAATAATCTTTGAATGTCCGTGTAAGCAAATTATAGAAATCATAAAGCGGCTAGTCATATCCTTGACATGACAATGCAAATGATCATGCCCACATATTTATGGGTGGGGCCATCTGTCAGGGTTGTTGGGAACTTCTCTTCCAGGAATTTCAACCTGGGATGAACAGTTATTAGGTATTAAGATGGAGGCCTGCCACAAAGTGGAATTCCATTTGCCATCACAGACCACATGTGTATCTGCTACCTGCAAGTTCCCCTTTGGATTTGGGATCCTCTGTGCTACAAGCTCTTCTTTGTTTGGTTGGTTTTGGAGACACCACCTCATGCATCCCAGGCTACACTCCTCCTCCAGAGGAAAGAGTGGAAGGGATGAATGAGTTCATGCCTGCCAGCGCCCTGCCTGCTCTCCTTTTCATTCAGTCCAGAGCCCCGTCCACAACATAGTGGCATCCACATTCAGGATGGGTCTTCTCAACTCAATTACTCACTCAGTGCTCTTAACCGCTGAGCCACCTCTCCAGCCCTCAACTCAGTTACTTCAATGATGTAAATTTATTATAATCTCAAGAAGAAAAAAAGTAAAGAAAGGAAGGAAGGAAGGAAGGAAGAAAGAAAGAAAGAAAGGAAGGAAGGAAGGAAGGAAGGAAGGAAGATACAGTCAAGAAATGCAGAGTCGGGCTGGCGAGATGGCTCAGCGGGTCTACTCTTTTGAAGGTCCTGAGTTCAAGTCTTAGCAATCACATGGTGGCTCACAACCCATAATGAGATCTGACACCTTCTTCTGGTGTGTCTGAAGACAGCTACTGTGCACTTATGTATAATAATAAATAAATCTTTGGGCCGGAGGGAACAGGGACTGAGTGAATGGGGTTGACCAGAGTGAGCAGAGGTCTTAAATTCAATTCCCAACAACCAGATGAAGGCTCACAACCATCTGTACAGCTACAGTGTATACTCATATGCATAAAATAAATAAGTTAATCTTTTTTTAAAAAAAGAAACACAGAGTCAAGGGGGAAAAAGATTTATTTTATGCGTATGAATGATGTTTTGTTTTGACTCTGTCTGGGCGCCTTGTGCGTGCTTGTACCCTTGAAGGTCAGAAAAGAGTGTCAGAGCCCCTGGAATTGACTGAGGGCCAGTTGTGAGCAGCCTTGTAGGTGCTGGGAAGCCAACCCTGGTCTTTCTTGCTAGAACAAGATACTCAGCCTTATCTCCAGCCCCATAAATAAAATCTCAAAAAACAAAATAAACAGGCAAACACACAGTGATCCATACCTTTACCCAAGGTTTGCGAGGCAGAGGCAGGAGATCTCTGTAATTTTCAGGTCAGTCTGGTCTACTTTGGAAGTTCCAGGCCTGCCAAGATCACATAGAGAAACTCTGTCTTAAAAACAAAACAGGGGCTGGCAAGATGGCTCAGCGGGTAAGAGCACTGACTGATCTTCAGAATGTCCTGAGTTCAAATCCCATCAACCACATGGTGGCTCACAACCATCTGTAATGGGATCTGACACTCTTCTTCTGATGTGTCTGAAGACAGCTACAGTGTACTTATGTATAATAATGGATGAGTCTTTGGGCCAGAGCAAGCAGGGACTGAGCAAGCAGAGTTGACCATAGTGAGCAGGGGTCCTAGAAAGTCAATTCCCAACAACCACATGAAGGTTCATAACCATCTATACAGTTGCAGTGTACTCACATGCATGGGAAAAATAAATAAGTCTTTTAAAAACAAAACAAAAACAAAAAACCAAACAAAATGAAATTAATCAAACAAAAAATGCTAAACAACAAACCCTTAAAAACTAGGCTTTCTGCTTGTGCGTTGATTCCATATTTATTAAGAGAAAACGCCGGGCAGTGGTGGCGCACGCCTTTAATCCCAGCACTTAGGCAGGCGGATTTCTGAGTTCGAGGTCAGCCTGGTCTACAGAGTGAGTTCCAGGACAGCCAGAAGTACACTCAGAAAACGAAAAAAAAAAAAAAAGCTCTTCGGGCTTAGGCTTCAGTTCCGGCGACATGGCTAAGTGCACCAAGAAGGTCAGGATCGTCGGGAAATACGGGACCCTCCGGAAAATGGTGAAGAAAATTGAAATCAGCCAGCACGCCAAGTACACTTGCTCCTTCTGTGGCAAGACCAAGATGAAGAGACGGGCCGTTGGCATCTGGCACTGTGGTTCCTGCATGAAAATGGTGGCTGGCGGGGCCTGGACCTACAACACCACCTCTGCAGTCACAGTGAAGTCTGCCATCAGGAGGCTGAAGGAACTGAAAGACAGTAGAAGTCCTACCGTCTGAGACTCGCCTAGCCTGCAATAAACGGGTTATTTATGTAAAAAAAGAGAGAGAAAGAGAGAGAGAGAGAGAGAGAGAGAGAGAGAGAGAGAGAGAGAAAACATACACGATAGGTTTCTAGAGAAGTGCTATAAACTGGTGTGAAAATATACAACAGGAAATGTACAGGGCCTCTAGACAGAGACACACAAGAGCGGCATCTAATGAGCTCAGCCCAAGCAGGGAATGATACTTCATCCCGTGTTCCCATTGTAACAAGAAGGCCTGTGGAATAACATGGATCCATCTACCCACAACAGGTAGATGTTGAGATTCAGTCAGGAATCAGTCCTGGCCCCATCTGGTCCAGATCTCCACTGTGACAGAGAGGGGCTGGAAGAGAACACTGGAGTCACAGAGTCGCACAGGCGACAAGGTTCAGTGCTGATACCTGCTTTGCCTGAGGCGGCTTCATGGAGGGGTTCTCGGAACTGGCTGAAGAGTTCACTTAATTCCCTGACAGCAGGTCCCAGGGATGCTGCAGACAGACAACCTGGTCCTTCCTTATCAAGACTTCTAAGCCAGAGACAAAAGAGAGAAACAACCGTATAGATCATACTTTGTTTTGTTTTGGTTTGGTTTGGTTTGTTTGTTTGTTTTGTTTTGTTTTAGTTTTTCGAGACAGGGTTTTCTTTGTGTAGCCCTGGCTGTCCTGGAACTCACTCTGTAGACTAGGTTGGCCTCAAACTCAGAAATCCGCCTGCCTCTGCCTCCCAAGTGCTGGGATTAAAGGCTTGTGCCACCCTGCCTGGCTAGATCATGCTTTGAAGCAAGACGAAGAGCCAGGGGAGAGCTTCCTCATAGTGGAGCAAGGACTGTGCAGAGGAGACCAGGTGGAGAAGGAAGTCGCATTGGGTGGAAGCTAGGTGAAGCAAAAGGAACCAGGAATGTCAGGAGCCTGCTTCCTGCTTTAGAGATTAACAAGAAGTCATGTGCCTGACCCAGACAGGATGTGGGAGGGGCCTTATAATTAAGATCTCCTCCTGACCCAGAAAACCTCTCCATAGAGGAGGAAGAGAAATAACACCAACTTGCTTAGTGAATTCTCATGTGCACTCTGAGAGAGAGCAAAGCTGGACGGAAGTCTCACCCTTCCAGAGAAGGCATAGCTCATCACATACATGCTCTCGAAGCTGGCGACCAAGATGGCCTCTAGAAGGGAGAAGATGGGGAGTGAGGTGGTGACAGTTGCCTGTAATCCTAGCACTCTGGAGTCAGTGAGGACATGATCAGAATAAATCCATGCCTGTTTTCTGTAAAGCTTGTATTTGACCAGGTCTTGACCTGTTTTGTGAAATTTGATGCTCCACACCCTACACCTTGAGCTCTACCTTGATAATATGTTCTGTCAAATAATTTTGAAATGTTCTACCAAGTTTCTACATAACCAAAAACCTTTGGAAACCCCCCAGCCTTGCAAATTTTGGGCTGTATGAGCCCCAGCTTTTCCTATGTTTAACGTCATTTTCTCAAACCCTGCTTTAGGGAGATGGCCCCATCTGGCAGAAAATAAAGCATGCTTAATTTGACCAAAGGATTTGAGTAATGGTCTGTGGTGCTTGGAATATGCTTGACCCAGGGAGTAGCACTATTGGGAGGTATGGCCTTGGTGGAGTGGGTGTGGCCTTGTTGAAGGAAGGGTGGCCTTGTTGAAGGAAGGGTGTCACTGTGGGGGTGGGCTTTGAGACCCTCCTCCTAGCTGCCTGGAAGACAGTAGTCTGCCACGGACTGGGTTGCTTCAGGGACCCCTTGTTGGGGGGGGGGGTGATAAAAGTTCTGGCCTGGTGGGCAAAGAATTTGGCGAGTGACAAACAGACACGACACAAGAAGTGTGGTATCTGAATGCAATTTGTACAAAGTGAAAATCAGGGCTTATATAGTGTACAGAGAACAGGGCAAATGACAGAAGTCACGTAGGCAGGAGATGGCCACATCAAGGTCAGTGAGAACAAGCAGCCAGGTGCAAGGCTGAGGAGCAGTGGTATCCTTTTTGGACTATTTTGGTAGCCCCAAGATAAATTCTCTGGGTCTGAGGCAAGTAGCTGAAGGTTGTATACTAGCATTCCTTGGCTGTAACATAGATAATTAGTGACGGAAGCCCTACAACTTCTATTTAGTTAGTAAAGCAATTCTGCCTTGTGTGGGACTGCTCTGATAATAAGTGCCTAACTGCTAGCTCTAACTCTTGAGACACCCTGTCTGGTAAGACAGCTTCTTTGTAAAGATTCCAAGCTAATTACAGCTAGGAAATCAATTAGGATTATTGAAACACTGTGGAGGCCAGGAAATAATGTCCAATC
>JADRCD010195913.1:2510-12696 GCA_019843815.1 Montemys delectorum | reverse complement strand
TGTGTGGCTATCTTCTTTTGGGTTTTTTGAAAGAAAATTGCTTTCTTGCTTTTTCTAGGGTATAATTTCCCTCCTGTGTTGGTGTTTTCCATTTATTATCCTTGTAGGGCTGGATTTGTGGAAAGATATTGTGTAAATTTGGTTTTGTAATGGAATATCTTGGTTTCTCCATCTATGTTAATTGAGAGTTTTGCTGGTATAGTAGCCTGGGCTGGCATTTGTGTTCTCTTAGGGTTTGCATGACATCAGCCCAGGATCTTCTAGCCCTCATAGTCTCTGGTGAGAAGTCAGGTGTAATTCTTATAGGTCTGCCTTTATATGTTACTTGACTTTTTCCCTTTCTGCTTTTAATATTGTTTCTTTGTTTTGTGCATTTGGTGTTTTGACTATAATGTAACAGGTTGAATTTCTTTTCTAGTCCTATCTATTTGGAGTTCTGTAGGCTTCTTTTATATATATATGTACATCTCTTTCTTTAGGTTAGGGAAGTTTCCTTCAATAATTTTGTTGAAGATATTTACTGGCCCTTTAAGTTGGGAATCTTCACTCTCTTCTACACCTATTATCCTTAGGTTTGGTCTTTTCATTGTGTCCTGGAGTTCCTGAATGTTTTGGGTTAGGAGCTTTTTGCATTTTGCATTTTCTTTGATTGTTGTGTCAATGTTTTCTATGGTATCTTTTCCACCTGAGATTCTCTCTTCTATCTCTTGTATTCTGTTGGTGATGCTTGCCTCTGTGACTCCTGCTCTCTTTCCTAGGTTTTCCATCTCCAGGGCTGTCTCCCTTTGGGTTTCTTTAATGATTCTACTTCCATTTTTAGATCCTGGACAGTTTTATTCAATTCTTTCACCTGTATGGTTGTGTTGTCCTGTACTTCTTTAAGGGAGTTATATGTTTCCTCTTTAAGGACTTCTACTTGTTTATTTGTGTTCTTCTGCATTTCTTTAAGGGAGTTATATATGTCCTTCTTAAAGTCCTCTATCCTCTTCATGAAATGAGAATTTAGATCTGAATCTTATTTTAAGGGTGTGCTTGAGTATCCAGGACTTGCTGTGGTGGGAGTACTGGGTTCTGATGTTGCCAAGTCAAATTGGATTCTGTTGCTTATGTTCTTATGCTTACCTCTCACCATCTAGTTATCTCTGGTGTTTTCTGGCTTCCCTGTCTCTGACTGGATGGAGCTTGTCCTTCCTGTGATCCTGTGAACCTGAGGAGTTGACCTGGGGGAGCGGTGGTCAAGCTGCCACTGGTGTATGTGCTCTTGGCTGGTCTCTGCTCTAGGCTGCACAGGTGGGAACCAGAAGGTTCTCAGGTCTCCAGCTGCACAGAAATCTGCTTCCCCAGGTTGAAAGTGTCCTGGTATTCCTGGTCTTTAGGTCAGCAGGGTTTAAAGCCTCACCTGTGAAACTGGATATATCTGAATACCTGGGGGGGGGGGGGGTTGAGCTGCAAGTGGGGTATGTGCTGTGAGGGATCGGGTCCAGTGCTGGGTCTCTGCTCCCAGCTGGCACTACGTTATGTTCTTAAGCATAGCCTGTTGAATCCATATGTTATTTGTGTGTCTGTTTTCAAGACTGACTATTTGACACTAGACAACGTATGCCCTTTCTTAGAGAGGACTTGCTTAGAGCCTCCCTTCAAGGAACGTTACTGAGTTTGCATAGCACAAACAGATAATATTCACTGCTCAAACCCTCATCCCTAACTTTGCCACATACTGTCTGTCACTATTTCAAAATCACTCTTAATGTGCTTTTGAAAACACAGAGGCTACAAACTGATAACACAGAAATTGAATTTAGTTGTGAATAGGGTTTAAAACAATATTCAAAAACTAAGAGATCTTGCTTATATAAAACATATATTAATGATATTCCTCTGGAAAAATAGAATGTTCTGGTACCACTGGTCTTGCCTTCACATGGCCATGCCTAAGGAAGTGGAGTTGTAGATGCTGCTTCTCTGTGGGGCTTGCATTCTGACTCAAGCAGGCCTGTGCAGACATTGCTCTTGTGTCTGTGATAACCCCTTATTGGCATGCCATCATAAAACGTTTTTCACATTCTTTTATTATATCTCTCCTTACTGAGCCTGAAAATCTGTTCTCTGTTAATTCTGTCTTCTCTGCTGTGTTTTCTCTCTTCTTAAGCATGAAATCCATGCTGGGCATATTTCAGAATTCCCACTGTATTTGGATATCATTCAGTGTATAGGCTTTCTAATACATTCAGCATTTAATACTTCACACATCCAGATTTACAATTGGTTTTAGTGTAGTCATTTCTAATTTAGTCCTACTTGTAGATAAGCCAGAACGAGGAACTAGGGAATGACCCCAGGTTTTCTTTTGGCATCAAATTGCATTGTTTCTGTTTGATGTTCCTGTTTCAGGACATTGGAAAATCATTTTTTCTCGCCTATGAAGATTTCCTTTTCCCTAGTTAGTCTCCTCCCTGTCCCTCTCAGCCTCTACTATAGAACTTACCAGATAGTGTCCTAAGAATTTGTTTACTATCCTGATCCCCTGATGGGGGGGGTGCACAATTAATTTGTGTACCTCTCCAATCTAGCCCACTGGCTGAACAACTGGAGTTTGTTTGGCTTCAGTGACTGGAGTGTTGCCTAAAGCAGGTATGCTTTAGGGAAGCGAAAGGATGATCTCTGTTGAAGTTTCTTTAATCTGAAATGAAGTAATAGAAGCATGACATCTCAAATTAATCAATAGCACAGGGGGTTTGATATATTTTACTTTACATTTATTTCTGGTTAACAACTGAATGTCAAATTTAAACAGTTCAGTCAGAAATGTTTTGTTGCCAGAGCACTGGCAATACCAAGAGGTTTTGGCAACTCCTAGTGCTTTCTTCTTTTGAACAGAATTCACAGGCAGAGATTCAGTTCATAGCTCATGATTCTCTTCCTACCACCATCCCAGGTGAACTTTATAATTCCATAGAGAGGTCCTGAGTGTGACCCAAAACTGAACTATCCAAGTCTCCAGCTCAATACTAGCTTTTTAAAAAATTTAATCCTTTGTTTGTTTGTTTGTTTGTTTATTTATTTTCCTTCCCAGTCCACCCTCCCACTGTTCCTCATCCCATACCTCTTCCTCACCTCCATCTCCACAAGGATGTCTCCACCACCCACCACCCACCACCCACCACCCACCTTACCAGACCTCTAAACTCCCTGGGGCCTCAAGTCTCTTGAGGGTTGGGTGCATCTTCTCTGATTGAACCCAGACTCAGCAGTCCTCTGCTGTATATGTGTTGGGAGCCTCATATCAGCTGGTGTATGCTGCCTGGTTGGTGGTTCAGTGTTTGAGACATCTCTGGGGTCCAGGTTAATTGAGACTGGGTTGCCCTCCTCCTCAACTTTTTAAGGAAAACAGGAGGCACGTATTGCTAAGCTCCAAATGGGAAGAAACTCTGCAGAATGTTGGTGGAATGGAGCAGGCTGCCTCTCTTCTCTCTGTTATTTTCTGTTGTTGGTACTGTAGCAGATTAATTTCTTCCTGTAGTGTCCTCTTTGTGGAAAATTTGTTCTTATATTTGCCTTGATGATAGTCAAGATGTGACCTTACATTTCAAGGCTCTTGCAATATCATTGAAACATGAAATAGGGCCCACATTTATTAAATATTCCTCTGGGCCAAATACTGGGGTAGACATTATAACAGAATCATCTGAAAGCATCTAAATCAATAGAATGCGTCTGAGCCTTACAATAATCCTGAGAAGCAGGGTTTATTACTAATGATGATCTTACTGAAGAAGCAGACTCAGAGGGAATAGACTCATACAGAGTCACAGGAGGAAACCTCAGAGTGGAGTTCAAGTTCAAGACATATATTTATCACTCCAATGTCCTCCTCTAGTGATCATGCAGGTGGCGTTTAGAAATTCCCACCCTCTCTACTGCAGCAGCTTCCAGACCTTGTGGTGTTGGCTGATGGAACTTCTCAACTAACATTAGAGCACTGAAGAGGAAGCTAGATGCCAGTTAATTTTAAATAGTGCACTGAGCAGAATCAGAACCCCTGAAGGAGCTGTCATGTGTGGCTGGCATCACATAATATCCCTCTTGAACTTAGCCTCATAACTGTTGGTATAACAAAAAACATTGAATGGTTCTACTTATCAGAAGCAGACATGTTTAAACACTGGAAATCAAAGTGCCTCTGAGCAATTCATAAGCCAGATCCATCTGCACAGCGACATTGTGATGTATCATCATTTCCTTAACTTGAGAATTTTAATTTTTTTGAATCACTGTGTAAAATGGTTTGTAAAATACACATATTATTTGTAACATGTCTATAGAATTATATGTTTTGATATAATATTCTTAATTTACTTCATGGGGTTCTCTCACATTTTACATAAATAGTGAACAGATCATACTTGAAGTAGTCATTGGTATCTATATAGCTGAGCAAGTGCCCTGGGTCAATAAAGCACTCGGAGGCTTCCTTCCATCTGGGTTCTCCTTGACATAGACTCTTGGCTTTAATTGTCACGTCAGCATCTCATCCTCACTTGTGTGTATCTGCATCCTGTGTACTCACCTCCAGGATTCTCTTTTATTAATCCTGATGCTCTGGCCAATGGCTCCCTTGAACGAAGTCTCTTCTGCATTAATAAATTCAAGATTTGTATGTTTATGCAGATGTTTTTATGGGGGCCCTGTTAACTTCAGGGCACAGAATTCCACTATCTCCTCTGAATCACTGTGCACATAGTGAGGACACAGGAGTCCAGCATATGCTCTGGACCACTGTACACATTGTGAGGACAGTCCAGCATGTCCTCTGGATCACTCCATACATAGTAGGTACTAACTGACTAAATAAACAGAGACAGAGGCTATCAGAATGAAGCACTGTATACCTCATATAAAATTGTCATAGTGTGGAGAATAACATTTCCATTCATATTAAAATTATGAAACCTAACAGACAGAGTCCCTATTGCTTATAACTACACCAGATTTATTCCTAAGGGGCAGCGTGTTCCCTGGGAAACCCTGACTCAGCGGGTTTAAATTACTCTTTTTGAGCCACTTAACTTCTAAGTTTTCTCATTCAGTGGCTTAAACTTGACTTTAATATTGCCTGCACTCAAAACATTTGCATTTAATTGCAACAGTAGTATGCCTTCCTTTTGGCATTTGAAGCATATTCATTACCAGTGTCAGCTTACATTGAGAGAGTTTGGTTATTTGTATCCAAGAAATCAAATTCAACAAAGATAACTGAAGGCATGTAAGTAGTTTTTTCTACTTTTTATTGTAAGAATGTGCAGCCTGTAGATACACAAATTTAAATCCTTGGCAAATCATATTTTCACTGGCTGTTTGTCTAGAGTTAAATGGACATGTGTGGAGAAAGTTATGTTTAAGAATGATAAGTCAACACAAATTTTATTTCTTGAAATGTATATGTACATATACTTTGAATATGTGTACAATTCAAGAAAATATTGTGTCTGGTGATGTAGTTGCTGTAGTAGTTTACACCTTAAGGAATCAAGTAGGTAAATTAATACTTAGGCCTACAAATTATGGCTGCAGTAGTTTTAATCAGAAACAGAAAGATGGCATCTATGAGAACAAACATTTATTTCATGAGTCCTATATCCGTTGATAAAATCACATTCTTGTCCAATGTGTTTGTGAAGCATTAAGTTTCTCTCTTCGGAGTAGAAGGCTACCCATTTAGGACTGGTGTGTTCTGAAGATGGATGGTGACCTCTGAAAGGCATTCATTAATCACTTGCAACTGACCTGCAAAATTGAATTGAATGAACGAGACAAACCTTTGCTAAATTTTAAGCCCAATTTTCACCTAAAATACTTAGGCAATCAAAGAGGAACTGTTCTGTTGACCTAAATTACTAGAAAATAGCATGCTGCTTTTCCTCCTCACTGATTATGCGGATATGTGAACACAAAGCTGTACCTTCTGCTGAGAAGAAAACATATGTTATAAGTTGGGAGAGATGACATGGTGATCAGAAGCCACATGTACGACATCTGCAAACAAAGGATGCGAGTGAGGAGATGCTCACAGGGGCTGGACTGGTGGATGCAGCCCCAAGGATATCTGCAATTTTTCTTCTTCTCTGAGTGAAAGCAATAAAGAAAGCAAGGGTAGTTTCAAATACATAAAGGCAATAACTATCCTCAGAGGTTCTCCCACATTCCCCCTTCCTTGAATTAGAGAAACCATCTGCTAGTCCGTAGACACAATGGACCAATTAAGAGGACAACACAGATTAACCAGGGAGCTGGTTCGGGATACTGTCAGTTTTGGAACTGAATGCAAGGAAAGATGAATCAGCTAACAGGGAAGGCTTGGAGAATTAGCAGGAATTATTCTGGTGGCAGAGCAGCAGCAGAGGACATCAGGTAGAGAGATCATCACAGGCCTAGGAACCACAATGTGTTCTCAGAGTGGTCACACCCGGCTTCTTGTCAGCCTCCAGCATTTTCAACAAATTTGAGAGGAAGCATTTGCATCGGGTCAAGGTGTTCTGCTGGACATGCCATAAATAAACTTACTCCATATTTCTTACATAGAAGAATGGAATAGATTTCAGTGTTATACAGGTATTGGAGAAATCAGTCAGGCTAGTACCACAATGGCAAGATATGGTGAAGGCTATCTGATCTAGCGAGTACAGTAGGAATTGAAAGGGAATAAACGGAGATGGTAAACATTATAAATTATTTAAGTAACTGAAGCTATCCATAAATCTTCCAGGGTTATCTATGAATTAAATTATCCGAATGTACTGTGACATGCCCACAGTTTACCACAAGTGCCACTAGGTGGGGAACGTGCATTATTCAAGGCTTGAAACTGCCAGTTTCTCTTCTAGCAAATGGGATGTATCTAATTTTGAGAATTCAAGTGTTCACATTCTAATTAAATCAAATTAGACTGTCTATTAGTGAAATAAAACCTTATAACTTATAACTCTAGTTAGTAAAAAAAAAACTGCAATGTTACTCATTGGAAATTTCAACCATAAAAGTACCTGTGTGCAAAATTGGAGCTATCTAAATAGAACTCCTATGGGACTCTCTGTGCTATTTTATTATTTCCTATTTAATACCCACTCTGGACAACTTGGTATTAACTAGTAACAAGTATCTTTGCTAATAAATGACATCAAATCATTTGGAGGCTCACACTTGAAAATGATGTTTTATTATAATATCTCTGGGTTGGAGCCCATTTCTTCTAGCTCTCTGATCTCTCCAGTAGGTATTATAGGTAATAGCAATAATTAGATACTACCTTCATCTGCCCTCATTTGCAGGTAGGCATCCCAACAAAGCCATGTTATTTGCAGTGTTGACGCTGGCACATCATAGAAGCAGGGTCCGTGCCTTTGGTGCTTAGATTACTGTATTACTGTGCCTGTTATACTACCAAACATGGAATAGATCCACAGTAAATTAATCCATTTTCTGCTCGTCAAAAACTAACTCAATCTCCTTCTCAAGTAGTCTCCGCACATCGGTTATGACTACTTTTTTTTTTTAAATCCAATAATCAGAGTTTACCCCATTACACCCTGAGACTGTCTGCTTTATTGTCACACATCATTGAAAATATGTTTATGTGCAAAGGTGTATGTGTGTTGCACATGTACATCCATCTGCCCGTGTGTGTGCATACATGTGTGTGCACCCGTGTTTGCATGCATGTGTATATTGAAGATGCACTGAAATTTAGCATTGAATCTTTCTATATTCAACCAGATTATGATTTGTAATATGCTAAAGTCTAGAAATAACCTATATTTATATTGCTTAGACTTATCTACATAAACATGGTTATGCATCTATGTTATAATTACACAGATTATTTGAGTTTGGAATAGTGCTGTCATAGTGATAGTATAAATGTTAGTAGTAATTATTACATTCAGTTTAATCTTTCCAATAACCAAGTTCTCTAATCATAATTTATAAGTGAAAAATTTTGGGGACATGAAGCTTAATGATGTAGCATTTGCCTATAGTATACCATTTGCCTCCAGCCCTGGGTTCAAACGCATGCCTTGAAGAAGGAAAGGAAGCTACACTTTAGATGATCTGAGCAAGGCACTAAAGAGCACACAGATAGGAAGGTTGATGCAGTGAGTTAGAACCACAGTCTGGGCATCGAGCACCTGGCTGATGCATTTGTGTGTTTCCCTGGAATGCCACACTGTCTTCTAATTTTCAAATTTTCCTGCTTGAGAATACATTCAAAGTAGGAAAGGAGGAATATGTATTCAAATATTTTTTACAGCATGGGACCTTCAGTCTTACAGAAAATTGCCAGTGAAGAAGAAAAATTCTAGTCTCTTCCAACCTCTTGGTGTTGTGTAATGTTCAGCAGTTTTGTTCATTTCTGTATAGTGAGAGTCAGACTATCAGCCTCTCTAAAATAAGTATACAATCACTGTACATCAAAACAAGGAGAAAATGAAGTCAGAAGTCAAAAACTAACCCTTAAGTTTTTCTAAGTAGCTAGTGAGAGTCTCTATTACTAAAAATACATGGCAGAAAAGACACACATCCATGGTATAGCCTGGCTATATGTCACCCAGCAGGACTGGAAAATGTGTAGTCTCTTGGAAGGCAATTTGGGAATAGGCACATAAACTACAAAAACAAATCCTTTGGCTGAACAATTCCATTCACGAATAGTTTAGTATTTACCGATACAGATAGCCTACAGATAGATGCCTATGTGTGAAACTTCATAAACTCGGGATTCTTTCTTTGTAATCATAAAAAATTATTAAAGAATTTAAAGATTCACTACAAGAAAACTGATTGATTAAATCTTGGGACACCTATACCACCAGCCATTGTGCAACTAAAAGAACAAGTAGATTTGTAACATTAATGATGGAGAACAACATAGGGATGCTGCATATGCATTATCTGTACCTTCTTAGGAAAAGAAAAAAGTGAAATAAAACAATAGACATATTTCTAAGCATCTGATTCTGTAAGACTATGTTCAGAACTAACTCTATGAATTTATTACAGCATTGGGCAATAGTCATTGTGTCCAGGGAGGGAAACAAACTCCTGGAAACTGGGGAGGAAAAGGGAGCTTTTCTATTCCAACCTGAACATGCATTATCTAAGTTCTTAAGTCCTATTTTTTTTTTTTTACTTTTAAACACTTATTTACATGTGAATCTTTTAATCCTTAATTTCCAGTTCTGAAACTTTGGCTTGTAGTCACTATAAAGTATATGCCGGTCCTCTTGCTCAAAGAGGAAGTATTTTTAATGATAAAAAAAGGAAATCAAATATAGTAAAAATGACCATATTGCTGGAAGCAATCTACAGAGTCAATGCAGTCCATCAAAATTCCCACTCAATTCTTCACAGAGTTAGAAAGAGCAATTCTCAAATTCATTTGGAATTTAAAAAAAAAAACAGGATAGCAAAAACTATCCTCAACAATAAAAGAACTTCTGACCCTAAGCTATACTACAGAGTAATGGTGATAAAAATTGGTACAGTGACAGGCAGGTAGATCAATGGAATAGAATTGAAGACCCAAAAATGAGCCCATACATCTATGGTCACTTGCTCTTTGACAAAGGAGCTAAAACTATCCAGTGGAAAAATGACAGAGTTTTCAACATATGGTGCTGGTTCAACTGGAGGTCAACATGTAGAACAATGCAAATTGATCTATTCTTATTACCCTGTACAAAGCTCAAGTCCAAGTGGTTCAAGGACCTCCACATAAAACCAGATACACTGAGACTAATAGAGGAGAAAGTGGGGGAAATCCTCAAACACATGGCACAGAGGAGAATTTCCTAAACAGAACACCAATGGCTTATGCTGTAAGATCAAGAATCCACAAATGGGCCTTCATAAAATTGCAAAGCTTCTGTAAGGCAAAGGACACTATCAATAGGACAAAATGGCAACCAACAGTTTGGGAAAAGATTGTTACCAATCCTACATCTGATACAGGGCTAATACCCAATATATACAAAGAACTTACAAAGTTAGACTCAAGAGAACCAAAACCCTATTTTAAAAAATGGGGAACAAAGCTAAACAGAGAATTCCCAACTAAGGAAACTCAAATGGCCAAAGAGCACCTAAAGAAATGTTCAACATCCTTAGTCATCAGGGAAATGTAAATCAAAAG
>JADRCD010195911.1:0-13193 GCA_019843815.1 Montemys delectorum | reverse complement strand
GGGTGAGGTTTTGGGCGAGTTAGCAGTAGTGAATCCATCCCACCATAGTACACACCTAAAAAGATTTAAGCAGTTTGCTATCAGGCAGAGGAAGGGAGTTGTGGAAAGTTATGTGGTGTATCTTTCAGTGCATTAAAAGCTTATGGATTTAAGAGTAATACAGGCTTTTGAGTTTTTCGGTAAATGTTGGGCCTAGAGGTCCCTTCACGGTTGGTTCCACAAATGCTTCTGGGTTTGGGGTACATGTTTTAGAGTACTTGGTCTTAGACCAGTGTAAGCTTTTTATACTGATACCTTTTTTAAAATGCCTACAACTTTGTTCCAATGATATTTGTACTTGCTAGGCTGTCAAGTTACCATACCTTGGCCTTGTTTTCCTCTGGCCAAGTACCAGTGTTGGCTATTAAAAAGAACTGTTCGTTTCAACTTGCAGCCAGAAAATAGGAGGTCATTTCACATTCTGTTAGTAGGTACAGTGTCCAAGAAAGAAATACCTGTGAGTTCAAGCTTACAATCAGGTGACAAGTTGACATTGAGATTGTCATTTCCCCTGATCAAAATGAATAAAATCTTTTTAAAATAAAATCTCAATTAAGTCTTGATATGTATGACTTTTAAGAAAATACGTAGACCATTTAAAGATAAGGCTCGTGTCATTGTTGGGCTACTAACATGAGTAAGCAGAACCTTAGTTCTGACTGGGAACCTTTAATAAGAATTCAGGCACAGTGCTGGCCTTTCAAATCATAACCAGGACATGTTTTTATAATGAACCAAATGTACATCAGCTTGATTTAAGAGTACCTCAAGGGCTGGGTTAGTATTTCAGATTCAAGACATTTAAGAAGCTGGGTTCGAGGTGTATCGGTTAACCCTAGATTGGACAAGGTGGAGTCAAGTACAACCTTCACTCATTACTTCCCCAAATAGCTATAGTGATAGCTTCAAGTTCAATTGAGAGATCTGGTCTCAGTAAGCAAAGTAGGACAGGCTAGTAAGATGGTTCTGCCCATAAAGGCACTGGTTCCTGGAATGAACCCCTGGTGACTCTTAGGAAGATAGAAAGGGCTGAGTCCTGCTGTACTCATGTGTGCATGCATACAAAAGAGCAGTCAGGGAACAACCTTGACAACAGCTTCAACCCCACAACATGAGTAGAGTACATGTTCACCACCCACAAGGTGACCACACAAGATGCCACACTGTGGGATCACTAGTGTTGAACAGTATTAACAAGTGGGCTTGGCCTACTGGCTGTCATCTTGGACCTAGACCTTGAGAACAATGCAACCTCTTGCTTATTTTGTAACCATCTGAAGATGGGTTCCTGTAAAAATAGGGATCACTGTGAATTGGTTGAGTTTTTTTCCTTCAAAATGGTCAAATTGGAAATAGGATTCTAGTATTTGGTTTTATAAAAAGTAAGGACACATCATGTCTTCTCACTGAAAACTGTAAGATGTGGTCTAGGATTTAGAGGAATGGAGAACAATGAAGGCTTGTGCTGTAGAAATGAGAATTTAACTTCTGGCCTTCCATAGGACTCATTTTGAGTGCTCCTTTGAACAGGGCTGGCTGTCACGTGGTGTGCCTGCTCTGCAAAGCACATCCAGTGTATTAATTCAGATAGACTAGACAAGATTTTTTTGGTTTCTCAGACCAATACGCATCTAGAAATTGGGGGCCTGAGAAATGACTCAGTGCTTAAGAGCAAGTGCTGCTCTTGGAAAGGACCTGAGTTCAGCCCACAACTCCTCCAGGAGTTCCAATACTCTGGCCTTGTGAACAACATGCGAGTGCACACACAGGGCAGGTGTTTGTGCTGGTATACACATTTAGTGAGAATAATGGTGACCCTGCCAACAGTCCTTATCAAACTCCATTCCATGGTCTACGAGTCACGGCAGTTGCTGGTGTACAAGCACTACCCTGACTACATTTTTCTGGAATCTTACAAACACGTGAAGCCTAGATTTCTGGATGAAGTACTTGCTGCTTGAGAAGGACTTGGGTATTGAGACTGGTCAGTGTTCTGTAATACTCCTGGCTAGGATCTCTACAAGGAAAGAATTGGTTACAATGGGTCCATTTCTCTGGTTGAATACCCACGGTATCTGCAGCAGCTGTTGTCACTATGGAAGAACTGTCCTTGGATAGTGACTGATTCTGATTGCCCTTGGGCTTTGAGGTACGTAGGTTGTATGTGTGTATCTATACAAGGAGACATTTAAATGTATTTGTGGGTTGTTTTGCCTGGATGGATGTCTGTGTACCACCTGTGTTTGGTGCTCATGGAGGCCAGAAGAGGGTGTCACATCCCTCGGAATTAAAGTTACAAGCAATTGTAAGCCTTGTGGGACCAGAGAACTGAACCTAAGTCCTCTGCATTATGTAGCGAGTGCTCTTAGCTGCTCAGCCATCTCTCCACAACCCCAAATTTTTGAGACCTCCAGGTCTAACCTAGACTAACCTTGAACTTGTAGTCCCTGTTTCAGTCTCTTGACTACTTGAATTACAGGTTAGGGTTTGGGGGAGATTTGTTTGGTTGGTTAGCTGGGGGTTTTCATAAACTTAGTGAAGGGAGCTTGAGTGGTTTCCAGATTTTTCATCACCAGAACACTTCCAATTTGCATGCATTGGAATTTGTTGAGTCCAATTTCCCTGTGTAGCTTGTGATGAATTTGAGTTCCCCCTGCCTTAGTCTCCTTAATGCTGGTTTACAGGTAGGCAATACATTCTTGGCTAACTTGTTAAAAAATGTGTGTGTGTGTGTG
Organism: Montemys delectorum; assembly: GCA_019843815.1. NCBI lineage: Eukaryota > Metazoa > Chordata > Mammalia > Rodentia > Muridae > Montemys > Montemys delectorum. The sequence goes on along the minus strand of JADRCD010195911.1, from coordinate 10,419 downwards.
TGTGTGTGTGTGAGAGAGAGAGAGAGAGAGAGAGAGAGAGAGAGAGAGAGAGACTTTAATGGAGCTGACATTCCTAGTACAGGTAGGGAGCTGTCATAACTGAGGCAGTGGGCATTGTGCCAATTAAAATCAAATAGTTTTCATCATGCTGTACAGATATTTCTATTGTTTCTGCCACACTAACTGGAATACTGAAAATGAGCTCTAATGTACATTTTTTTTCAGTAGTTAATGTCTCTTAGAGTCCATCAAAGGTGTGACCATTCTGACCCAGTTCTTTCCTTGCTTAATTAATTTTAAGATTTTTGTTAATTAAAATTATTTAATTGCTGTTCACCTGATGTTTCAGGGCACCAAGATACAGACATTTAGCAAAAAGGGTTTCCCTCTTATTCAAGACTGATAAATTCAAATGTTTCACAGCTGGAGAAATGGCTCAGTGGTTAAGGGCATGGCTGCTCTTCCCAAAGCCCCGAGTTTGAATCCCAGCACTCCCCAGTAACTGATAATCATCTGTGACTCTAGCTCCTGAGGATCCAGTGCTCTGTTCTGACCTCTGCAGACGCCGCATACATGTGCTGCATAGATGCACATGTGCCAAATCACCCACAGACGCCAACTGAAGATAAATCTCAAGTTTCTGAGACCATGAAATGTACTTGGAGAGAAGCCAAGTGTGATTCCCGGCAACAGGCTCACATCAGGCAGCTCACAGCTGCGGGTGCCTCCAGTTCCCAGGACGCTGAGACCCTGTTCTGTGCATTCCCACACAAAGCGATCACTTTCACAAGCCTTCAACTCACTCACACACATACACACGTTACTTAAATTAGCTCAGCTTGGTGACACAACTTTAAGCCCAGCACTCAGGAGGCAAAGGTAGGTGGACCTCTACGAATGGAAGGCCAACCTGAGCTATATATGGAGTGCCAGGCCATGCCAAGTACATAGTGAGGCCCTGTCTCAAAAAATATAGATAAGTAAAAATGTAAAATTCAAATGATTCATTCCACTTCCAATTCCCTGCTGGAGATGGGAGTATTGGGGTTTTTGGTTTGGTTTTTGAAGACTTGGTTTCTCTGTGTAGCCCTGGCTGTCCCGGAACTCACTCTGTAGACCAGGCTGGCCTCAAACTCAGAGATTCACCTGCCTCTGCCTCCTGAGTGCTGGGATTAAAGGCCTGTGCCACCACCACCGCCCAGACAGGATTATTGTTTTAATATGCTGGGCCTCCAGAAAGGATTTCAGGACAGATTTTTCCAGTGATGTTGCTACTCATCCTTTTGGCTAAGATCAAGTGTAGATTCCTGATATCAAAAAAAGAGAGAGAGAGAGAGAGAGATCTATCTAGATATGTATCAAACCAAAGCCTCGGTGTTTCCTTACCAAAGAAGTCAGTTCCCAGGATGTGCAGAAGGTACCAGACTCAAACATGGTGCAACATGGCCTGTCACTCAGGACATAGGGTCCTTGTTCGGCTTGGAAACCGGCCCCCTAAGCTTCTCCCTTGGCATTCCTGTCTCCCCAGCCCCCAGTAGAATAACCCGTTAAGTTCTACTGACACCATTCTAGAGCTTTTCTTGCCTAAAGTTCTAAATGCTTTGACATTCCTTCTGTAAGGGAAGGAGATCTAAAGGCTCACAAGCCACGTGGCCAGTTTTGTTCAAGGTTTATTTCATTCCCGATAGATACCATTCTTCTGTGTTTTACTGTTCTTGGTGCTTTGCCAAAATACGTGGCAAAAGCAGCTTAAAGAAGAAACAGTCAGTAGTTAAGAGCACTTGCCACTGTTCCAGAGGATCTGAGTTTGGTTCCCAGCACCCACATGGTGGCTCACAAGTCATTCCAGCTGCAGAGGATCTACCGCCCTCTTCTGGCCTCTGTGAGCACTGCACATACATGTGGTGCACAGACAAACGTGCAGATATGTACTCATCTACTTACCTTTTTTTAAATTTGAGATAGGGTCTCAGTAATTCTGGCTGTCCTGAAACTCTCTGTGTAGATCAGGCTGATCTAAAACTCACAGAGATCCTTCTTCTGCCTCTGCCTTCTGAGTGCTGGGATAAAGGTGTGTACAACTTAAAAAAAAAAAAAAGGAAGGAAATTTAAAAATTAAAAGAATGGTTTGTATTGGCTTCCAGCTTGAGGGTACAGTCTACCATGGCAGGGGAATCACAGCAGGGGGATATGCGTGGGACCTCTAGAAGTTAAGCCTTTCTAGGAACACCCTCATAGACACACAAATGTGTTTCCATGGTCATTTTAAATCTAGTACCGTTGGCGGTCAAGGTTACTCACCACATAAACATCTAGTAGCAAGAGTTGCTGCAATCTGAATCCAGTCTGAGCATGTTCTCTGAAAGAATTCCTGGACTGGAAACTTTGGTCTTGATGTGCGACGTTGAAGGCAGGGGACCTGAAGCTTCTTCTGCAAGCATCTTTTCATGTACTGAGCCTTTCCAACCCTTCACTGCAATAGTGTGTGTATGTTACCTATGTGCTATGGGAAAGAGTTTTCATTCTTACTGAGAAACAGTGCATCACACTAGAGAGAGAGAAGACGTGCCTAGACTTCTTTACACTGAAAGACAGATACGTGATACTGGCTCGATCAGAAATCTCTCAGACCAGACCTTGAGCAAGCGGCTGTGAGAGAAAGAAAGAGGAGTGGTGTGGAATCCGTGCTGGGACAGGTGACTGACCGTCATAGCAGCTGCCACTGTTCAGAGAGCTCAGGGCCTTTAATAACAACACCTAGTATCTAGCCTTGCTACCGTCAATGCTGAGAACAATGTTACCTTTATGTAACAAAACAGCAGCCACAGTAGAGACTAGTGTCTTAGTGAGGGTTTCTATTCCTGCACAAAGCATCATGACCAAGACACAAGCTGGGGAGGAAAGGGTTCATTCAGCTTACACTTCCACACTTCTGTTCATCACCAAAGGAAGTCAGGACAGGAACTCACACAGGGCAGGAACCTGGAGGCAGGAGCTGATGCAGAAGCCATGGAGGGATGTTTCATACTGGCATGCTTCTTCCCCTCGCTTGCTCAGCTTGCTTTCTTATAGAACCCAAGACTACCAGTCCAGGGATGGCACCACCCACAATGGGCTGGGCCCTCCCACCCTGGATCACTAATTGAGAAAATGCCTTACAGCTAGATCTCATGGAGGCATTTCCTCAAGGGAGGCCCCTTTCTCTGTGATAACTCCAGTCTGGGTCAAGTTGACACACAAAACCAGCCAATACAAATGATCCCTTGTCAGCTTGACACACAAAGACATTGCTTATTGAGCCTCAACCCTTACTTTCTTATTCATCCCCAAGATCTAAATAACTTTAAAAGTTCCACAATCTTTACAAATTCTTATAGATTAAAATTTCAATCCCTTTAAAAGATCCAATATCTTTTAAAATTCAAAGTCTTTTTACAATTCAAAGTCTCTTAACTGTGGGCTCCACTAAAATATTTTCTTACTTCAAGAGGGAAAAATTCAGGGCAGCATAATCAAAAGCAAAGTTAAACACTACCTGCCCAATGTCTGGGATTCACTCACAATCTTCTGGGCTCCTCCAAGAGCTTGGGTTACTTTTCCAGCTCTGCCCTTTGTAGCACACACCTTGTCTTCTAGGCTCCAGATGCCTGTACTCCACTGCTGCTACTGTTCTTGGTGGTCATCGCATGGTACCGGCATCTCCAAAACACTCCTGTCTTCTGCTGCAACTGGACCGCACTTTCACAAATAGCCTCTCACAGGCTCTTTTCATGGTGCTAAGCCTCGGCTTCTCTGCATGGCCCCTTCAATCCTGGGCCTTCAACTGCCACTGAAGCTGCACCTTCACCAATGGCCTCTCTTGACCTCTCCCAGTGGCAAGCATCAGCAGCTACCCCCTCATGTTTGACTGTATACATTATCAAGTCTGGCTGCCAACACAAGGTACAACCTTGGCTATCTCTGGAACACAGCTTCTCTGTGCTCTCAGGAAACACTTTCCAGCAGATTTCACCCTAGTGATGCTGGTCTCTTCTTAATCACCGCTAATTTCTTAGCTCTAGCTAACCAGCATCAATCGCCCCAGTAATGCAAAGGTTTTGCTTTAGTAATAAATACAAGTAGTATCTTGTAAGTCACCGCTGATTCTTCAGCCCCCGCTAACCAGAACCATAGAATCTTCACAATCAAAAAAGCAATGGCCCTAAGAGTCTTTAATCTTCCCTCTGAAATTTCACAAGCCAGGCCTCCATCATTTGCACTGTTCTCAACATGATCTTCCAAGCTCCTACAGAACATCTCATGAAGCTTAAGAGGCTCAATGGCTCTTCTAGCCCAAAGTGCCAAAGTCCTCCCCAAAACATGGTCAGGTTGTCATAGGAGTACCCCACTATGCTGATACCAGTTTCTGTCTTAGGATTTCACTGCTGTGAACAGACACCACAACTCTTATAAGGACAACATTTAACTGGGGCTGGCTTACAGGTTCAGCAGTTCAGTCCATTATCATCAAGGTGGGAACATGGCAGCCTCCAGGCAGGCATGGTGCAGGAGGAGCTGAGAGTTCTACATCTTCATCTTAAGGCTGCTAGAACACTGGCTTCCAGGCAGCTAGGATGAGGGTCTTAAAGCCCACACCCACAGGGACACACCTACTCCAACTAGGCCACACCTACTTGAACAGGGCCACACCTAATCATGCCACTCCCTGAACCGAGCCAAGCATATACAAACCACCACAACTGGCATCTGTGTGGAGCCAGTTTTGTATGATTTTGGAAATAGTTCCTGCATTAAAGTGACCAGGTATGGTTTCCCAACCCATTTTGAAAGGTTGAGATACCAAAATAGTCCATGGTTTTCTCTCTCTCTCTCTCTCTCTCTCTCTCTCTCTCTCTCTCTCTCTCTCTCTCTCTTTCTCTCTCTCCCTTCCTCCCTCTGCCTCCCTCTCCCTCCCATTCTCCATCCCTGTCTCTCTTCCAGTCTCTCTCCTTCTCCTCTTGAAATAAGCTTTTTCTTTAATGGAAATCGGAGAATCCTGTCCAGGATGGAATGGTCTGAGGGTGTCAGGAGCAAAGCCCTTTGTGTGCTAAGTTGGCTCAGGCCTCCTGGCCCTGGCTCAGGTCCTCTCAGCTGGCACTCCTGCAGCTGTGAAAGGTGGCCATCCATAGCCTGCAGTGCCCTGAGCACAGCAGCTAGCTAACAGAAGCAAGAAGGTCGGCAGTGCCCATAAGCCTCCTACAAGATGAGCAACTCCAAACTTGGACCGTGAAGTCTAAAAGCACCTGCCCCTCAATGATTTGTCTGAGGCTGCTCCTCAAATCTTAGTGTAGCCAAGGGGGACCCTGAACTCCTGATCCATCTGCCTCCACCTTCTAAGAGTTGGGGTTACAGATATGTGCCACCCCACCCAGTTTGTGCAGTGCTGGGGACTGAATACTGATAGAAAGCATTCCTCTAATCTAGGCAAAGCCCTTGGCCTGTCACAGTCACCATGGCAGCCTTTCTTGATGTTTTCAGACCCAGCTACATTCACAGCCACTTTGTGAAATTCATTCTTAATGCTAGTAGATAAAAAAACAGAGGATGAAGAATGGAAATGCAATGAACATATAAAGTAGAAACATTTCCAGGGGCTCGAGCCATGGCTCTGTGGCTAAGGGCATGAATAGCTGAGGACCCATGTGGGGTTACCAGCACCCGTGTCAAGTAGTGCACATCCTAACTTCAGCTCCAGGGAATCCTGGACTCTGTGGGTATCCACTTGTGATCATCTGTATATGCTTGGCCCAGGGAGTGGCACTATTAGGATGTGTGGCCCTGTTGGAGTAGGTGTGTCACTGTGGGTGTGGGCTTTAAGACCCTCATCCTAGCTGCCTGGAAGCCAGTCTTCCACTAGCAGCCTGCAGATGAAGATGTAGAACTCTCAGCTCCTCCTGCACCATGCCTGCCTGGAGGCTGCCATGTTCCCACCTTGATGATAATGGACTGAACTTCTAAGCAGCCCCAATTAAATGTCCTTTAAAAGCCTTGCCCTGATCATGATGTCTGTTCACAGCAGTAAGAACCTAAGTAAGACACCACTCATACAGCAATTTAAAAAATAGAAATCTTTAAAAACAGAAAAAAAGTATTTTTTGTAAAGATTTACTTATTTTATGTATATGAGTACATTGTAGCTGTCTTCAGATACACCAGAAAAGGGCATCGGATCCCATTACAGATGGTTGTGAGCCACCAAGTGGTTGCTGGGAATAGAACTTAGGACCTGCTCTTAACCATTGAGCTATCTTTCCAACCCCCAAAAAGTATTTCTATGAGAGTAGGAGTATAGATCCAAAAGTTGGCTCCACACGAGCGGGGAGGACAAGGACAGAAAACACCAAATCAGGAGTTTCAGAAGTGCTGGAAAGTACCACCTTATAATGTGAAAAAACGTTCGCTTTTTTCTATTTTTTTGTTTGTTTGTGTTTTCCAGACAGGGTTTCTCTGTGTAGTCCTGGCTGTCCTGGAGCTCACTCTGTAGACCAGGCTGGCCTTGAACTCAGAAATCCGCCTGCCTCTGCCTCGCAAGTGCTGGGATTAAAGGCATGCGCCACCGCCCGCACTTTTTTTTTAAAAAGTTGACTTTATTTCAGCGGGAAACAGGAACCTTCTGGCACTTTTAACTTAGACTATTCTGGCCTCCCTTCCCAAGCTCCACAGAAGCCTGGAGACTCACCAGCCTCTCAGTACAGCGGTATGCAACGCAGGCAGGCACCTAGGAACCAGCGCGAGTCTCCTCAGCATCCCTTCCCACAGACCCTGCACATGGAACACAGCGCTCCATCCTTTGTCTTCATCTCCCTCCCTCCCCCCCCCTCTCTCTGTGTGTGTGTGTGTGTGTGTGTGTGTGTGTGTGTGTGTGTGTGTGTAAGAGAGAGAGACAGAGAGAGACAGACAGAGAGACAGAGAAACAGAGAGAGAGACAGAGAGAGACAGAGAGACCTGCAATAACAAGGTAAAAATATAGGGCTAATTATAGGCTGCCAAAAATGAAGACTAAATGGACTGGTGAGGGCTTCTAAAAGCTTTAATAGAAGCTTGGCACCCAAGAAGGTCACATGGGTAGGGGGAGCCAGGTCCAGAAAATACCAGAGGACACTAATGGCTCGCTGGAGCTTTCTTTGAGCTAGAGAGATTATGTAGCTAGAGAGATTATATATCCATTTCTTCCGGGCTGAAACATTCCCTCCTGGGATGTTGACTCAGGAAGTAAACAAACTTGTGTCTGGGAAAGCAGAAACTTGTAAGATTCACGAGGCCCTTCTTCAAGGCTGTACACTAAGCTACTGCTGAAGCTTGGAGATTTTGACAAGGTGAGCTAGAGATTCTCCAACTGACTGAGCTGCCTAGAGGTCTTGCCCAGAGCCCCACTGTTGAAGCTGGTAATAATTACTCACTGTAAGGTAAGTGTTCCAGTGATTCAGCGCCCTGGCTCGTTCCTGCTCCCGGAAGTTACTCCTCACCTACACTCCTGTAAATAATCCAGGAACCTCGCTAGTTCAAATAATCCAGGAACCTCGCTAGTTCACCGGTTGGGTTTCAGTAAAATGTTACTCTGACCTGTTACTGGTTTCCTATGCCATAGCAGAGAATGCCTTTAATCTCAGCACTGGGAGATAGAGGCAGGCAGATCGCTGTGAGTCCCTGACTACCTTGGAGTCCCAGGTCAGTCGGGTCCACATAGAGAGATCTTGTCTCAAAAGGGGAGAAGGGAGGCAAAAATCCTAGAATGAGTAGACAGTGGCTTTCACCCTACCTAAGGCTGCAACCCTTTATTACAGCTCCTCATGTTGTGGTGGCCCCCAACCCTGAAATTATTTCTGTTGCTACTTCATAACTGTAAATTTGCTACTGTTGTGAATCTTGATGTAAATATCTGATATGCAGGCTATCTTATATGTGGCCCCTAAAGGGATCACGACCCACAGGTTGAAATCTCTGGAACAGAGATTGTGTCCCATCTCTCCAGGAAAAGCCACACAACTACACAAGTAGAAAGAACCCAGGCAGAGCTGTAAACAGTATCAAAGGAGTTGTGACACTTTCAGCATCAACTGTTCCCCACAGACTCATCTGTCCAATGTGTGGTCCTCAGATGGTGGCATTATCTGGGGGAGGTGATAGAAACTTCAGGAGGGCCTAGGTGGAGGAAGTAGGTTCCTGGAGACTTGGGTTGAAGGGCTGTGTGTGTGTGTGTGTGTGTGTGTGTACATGTTGGTACATGTACAAGTACACATTGTACATGTGTGTGGAGGCCAAAGGACAACCTTCGCTGTGGTTGTTATCTTGTTCTTTAAGGCAGGGTCTCTCACTGGCCTGGAGCCTGATGACAAGGCTGGCTGGCTAGGAGTCTGAGGGATCCACCTGTCTCCCCTTCACCAGTGCTAAGACATTATAGACCCACTTCGTTTTGTCCAACTTCTTACATGGATTCTGATGGTCAAGCTCTAGTCTTAATGCGCACATGGTATGCATGCTGCCCATGGAACAGTTCCTTACCCCCACTACTGTATTCTTAAATTCATATTTGAAGAGGAACTTTAATCCAGCACATAGCTGCTCTGGCAAGGAATCACACCCAAAGATGTGATCCAGTGGAATACAGACATACCACACACCTTTACTCTCTCTAGCTGGAATACAGACATGCACCTAGTACATGCCTTTAATCCTAAACAATGACATTTAATTGAGGGGCAGACAAAGTGATAAATCAGTGAAAGATTTGACAGAATGAGTCAGAGATAGAATCTGCCCAACTCTCACGAGCACAGACAGGAAAGGGGGGCTATTTAAAAAGCAATGCGTGAGAGAGAATTCAATAAAATAGAATTCAGTTCAGTTCTGTTCAGTTCACGGAGTTCAGAGGCAGTCTTTTCAAGCAGAGCAGTTCAGTCAGAAGCTGAGAGAAGCTAATTTGGATCATCTCAAAGAGGAGTTGAACCCAGAAGAGCTGAGTTGAACCAGCTGGCCAGAGTTCAGAGAGAGCTGAATTCACCAGTTAGTCTTGAAGGCTGAAATATTCTAGGCCTAGGCTGTGAAATAGAAATTTTCTGATTTGCGTTTCCCTGATTACTAAGGATGTTGAACATTTCCGTAGGTGTTTCTCAGCCATTCGAGTTTCCTCAGTTGAAAAATTTTTGTTAAAAAAAAAATAAAAAGGAAAAAGAAAAATTTTTGTTTAGCTCTGTACCCCATTTTTTAATAGGGTTATTTGATTCTCTGGAGTCTAACTTATTGTGTTCTTTGTATATATTGGATATTAGCCTTCTATTGGATGTAGGATTGGTAAAGATCTTTTCCCAATCTGTTGGTTGCCATTTTGTCCAATTGACAGTGTCCTTTTCCTTACAGAAGTTTGCAATTTTATGAGGTCCCATCTGTCAATTCTTGATCGTACAGCACAAGCCATTGGTGTTCTGTTCAGGAATTTTCCCCTATGCCCATGTGTTCAAGGCTCTTCCCCACTTTTTACTCTATAAGTTTCAGTGTATCCGGTTTTATGTGGAGGTAAAAAAAAATTATCATCATGATTATTTTCTCCTGAAATACTCAGGAAGTCCTCTGTTTGTCGTAAAGTTTCACGATGATGCCCCCGTAGCAATGAACACTGAAGGCATTCCTGTGTGCCCCGGATCCGTTCTATGCAGTCAGGCAACTCTGACTCTCTTGCTTTCTATTACAATTTTATTGAATTATAAATAACGAATTCCCTTTGTTCATCTTCTACTTAGCATAACTATTTTAAGAGTCATCTCTATTGGGCATGAACTGATAATTCACTTCTTTTTATAGCTGAGTAATACCCTATATGGAAATATCAGTTTGGTTACTGACTCATTTGTTGATGGGCATTTGAGTTGATCCAGGTTGTGGCTGAAACAAATAAAGTTATTATGATATAAATAAATAAATAAATAAATAAATAAATGTTCTGGGCTCAGCTCAAGCCATGTATTTGCATGGCTTAGGTACAGCTCTCATTGAGGAAATAAAAGTGACATATATGTTAGCATATAGTATTTGTATATGTGAGATTGTAAATTGGTTAGAAAGTATTAGTTTACTTGTTAACTTTTTCCTTTGTCTTTCATTATTTTTTTAGATTTATTTCATGTGAATACGTGCTTTGCATACATATATGTGTATGTCTGGTGTCAGAGAAAGTCAGTGGATTGTGTTGGATTCCTGGGACTAGAGTTACAGATGATAGTAAGCCACCCACTGTGTGGGTGCTAGAAACTGAACCCCAATCCTCTGCAAATAACAAGTGTTCATGATCTCTCACCCTCAGCCATCCCTCATCCTCAGCCATATCTCACCCTCAGCTATCTCTCTCACCCTCAGCCATCTCTCTCCCTCAGCCATCTCTCCTAC
>JADRCD010195909.1:0-12138 GCA_019843815.1 Montemys delectorum | reverse complement strand
TATGTAGGGTAACCCCAGTTAAAATCTTATATGACTATAGATAGGTAGGTAGGTAGAAAATAAGTAGACAGATGAATGAGATAGATACATAGACAGGTAGACTGATACATAGATGACAGATGAAAGGAAGGAAGGAAGAAAGAGAGAGAGAGAAAGAAAAGAAAAGAAAAGAAAAGAAAAGAAAAGAAAAGAAAAGAAAAGAAAAGAAAAGAAAAGAAAGTTGTAGATGAATGTTTGAGAAAGACTTATGGAAACCTAGTAATGACACAATAAGGCCTTTACAGTCAGTTATCCAACCCATTCCTCCTCTTATACTCCACCAACCCCCTTTCCACTTAAATCTCGCTCTCTACTACTCACCTCCCCTCCTCCCATAAGGTCTTTTTTCCCCTCTCTCCACCAAAGATCCCTTTCTAGTTTCCTGGATTCTATAGGTACCTGAAATTAAACACACAAGTCAGTATTTGAAGTTAAGACCTGTAAATGCCAGACAGGGGTGGCATAGGTCTTCATTCCCAGCACTGGGGTCTCTGCACTCTGAAGTCAGAAGCATGCAGATCTCTGTCATTTGGAGACTAGTCATATATGTGTATATGTCTGAGTATGGCTGATAACATGTGATGGTTGCTTTTCTGGCTTCTGTTACCTCAATCGGTTTTCTAGATCCATCTTATCTATTCATTTTTCTTTATAATTGAATAAAATGTCATTGTCATATTATTGTGATCTATTCATCAGCTGATAGACACCTACACTGTTTCCATGCCTTAGCTATTATGAATAGAGCATCAGTGAGCGTGGATGACCATGTGTCTCTGCTGTTGAATATTGAATCCTTGGCGTATAAGCCCAGGAATCATCTGGCGCATTTAATTCTTGTTTTCTAAGGAGTCACCACACTAGTTCCCATAGTGTTTGCACAAAATTATATGAGATTTGTCAGTTTTCCAGGTCCTTACTAGTATTTGTCATCTTCTATTTTGAGTGGGTTAAGATTAGATGATATTTTTACTTAATTTTAATTTGCATTTCCCTAATGGCTCAGGACACTGAACACTTCTAAAAGTATTTCTTAGTTGCATGAGTTTCTTCTTTTTTCTAATTCTGTTACATTCCTTAGCCACCATTAATTTTTCCCCTTAGTGTTTATTTTATATATTGAGTCACATATTTATTTATAGATTTATTTGTTTATTTATTTTTTCAATTTATATCCTGATTTTGCTACCTCCTCTCTTTCCAGCACCATCTTTACAAATCTCTTTTCCCATTATCCCCTCCAGTTTTTAAAGTTCCTTGTTTGCTTTAGACACCAATTATTTTTTGAATGGCTGGCTGGCAAATATTTGCTTTCCCACTCACCATATTGTTGCTTCAGCCAGTGGACAGATCCCTTTGCAGAACAAAAGGTTTAAATTTCATTATGTACCATTTGCTGTACATTTTCCTTTTTCCTTTGCAGAAGGTCCTTACTTGAGCCTAAATCATAAAACAAGTTTCAAAATTTGACATTTAATATTAAGATTATCAATTCATTTTGAATTGATATGTGTGGGGGATGAGGCAAAAGGAACTTTCACTAGATCAGCTATGGTTCCCAAACACTACTGTTAAGGATGCTGCCTTTTGTCAAATTTATATTTTCAGTGTCTTTGTCACCGCCAGTCGTTAGTTCTGAGGACTTATATCTGGATCCTCACACCCTTTCCACTAATAAACCACTAATAAATGTGTCTTTTTTGTACCATGCTATTTTTATTACTATAGTTCTCTAATGTAACCTGGAACCAGGAATTGTGATAAGTGTGTTACTGTCAGAGTTGTTTTGATTATCTTTTCTCTTTGTTTTTTTCTCTGCACAAATTTTAAGATTTATTTATATTTCTGTTCATAATTGTAATGAAATTTTGATGAGGTTTGTAGAGAATATATACAATTTTCTAGTCTAAAGCCATTTTTACAATATTAATCTTACAGACTGGTGTGCATATGGGGTCTTTTCATCTTCTGGTGCTTCACTTTGGTGTTTTAAAGTTTTCATGGTAGATCTGTTTCACTTTCTTTGTTTATTCCAAGGTTTGTTTGTTGTAAGGTTATTGGAAATGACATTAAGTCATTCAGTTGTGCTTGTGTTATTTTTTACCTCTAGAAGTTTAGAAATTGATATTTCTCTCATTGGATTGCTTTTATCTTATCCCAATGGTTTTTGTTGTATTATGTTTTCATATTAAGTTAGTCTTAGGAATTTTTTATTTCTTTCTTGATTTCTTCTTTGACCCATGTCTTACTAAGATTTTAAATTTCCATGAGTTTCTAAACTTTCTAGAGATTTGTTTTCAGCTGACATTACGTTTATACATACCATTGTGCTCAAATAAGATTAACATAGAGTTAATTTCAATTGTTCTGAGTTTGTTCAGGTTTGTTTGTTTCCCAGGAGGTGAACACTTTTAGAGAAGTCTCCATGTGCTGCTAATTGTATCATGTGCCATGAGGTATGGGGGGTTTTGAGTAAAAATATTTGCTAAGATATTTGTTATCTAAAGTATGATGTAATACTTTACTTAATTCTTCTATTTCTTTGTTATTTTGGTCCAAATGCTCTCTCTACTGCAAGAAGTAGCATAGTGAAATCTACTATGGTCAGGTTAGTGTGCATCTGTATTTTTAAATCCAGTAGTGCATTTTTCTGAAATTGGTCTCTTCTAAGTTTGGCACATAAATGCTTTCATCAGTAATCTCACCTTGCTTGATTTGAATTAAGTATTTTTACCTCTTCTGATTAGTCTTAATTGGAAGCCTGTGCTCTCAAATACAGTGTCTCTCTTGTTGTTCCATTTGTTTGGTATACTATTCTTCATCCTTTCAATTAAAGATGGTTCCCATCTTTAAAGCTAATTTCCTGTATACAACATAAAGAGGGGTATTGTTTCTTATTCCATTCCACCTACCTATTTTCTTATGTATGGAGAATTGAGGTCAATACTGTATAACATTAGTACTGAGAAGGTATATGTTCATTGAAGTCATTTTGCTGTTTTGTTGCTATCTGTGTTCTTAGTCATAGTCTTATTTCCATAATTGTAGCTCTCCTTGTTTTCTTTCTCTAACTTCTTAGCTATGCTTAGTACTCTCTTCAGCCTTGTAGTCCTTACAATATTCTCTTATTGATGTTTTGGAGGACTTAAGTTCTCTGAGCCTACTTGTAGCAAGTCCTTTTACTGAGTATGTAGACAAAGGTGGCAAACAGAGACACCTGTAGTTATACTTTCAGCCTCCAAAAGAATGAGCATGAACATCATTTGAGATGTTCAGCAATAGGGATTTTACAATAGGGACAGAAAATACTGAAATAAAACTTCTCTTTTTCTCTTTTTAGTATCTTTGAGAAAACTCTACATCTTCAGGAATGGATCAATGCTTTCTCTCTTTGTTCCTGACTATCATTGTATTCCATATATATGATAATGAACAAAGCTCATGCATAGGTTTTTGTATAGTTTTGTTCTGTGGCCATCTTTTTAGGAAGGTCCTCTTAGGAAGGTATATTAGGTGATGCCAACGGCACAACAGAGATCTAGTATCATGAACTAGAACTAGTTTTTTTAAGAAAGTGTCATATTCTGTACATTTTGACTAATATCCACTAATCAGTGAGTACAAAAGATGTATATCCTTTTGGGTCTGAGTTACCTCATTCAGGATGGTATTTTCTTTTTTTTTTTTTTTTTTAAATTAATCATTCCGTTCATTTACATCCCAAGTGACATCACACTTCCTAGTTACCAGATCAACAGTCTCTCATCCCATGATATCCCACTTACCCATTACCCATTCATCAACCCCCCAATCCCAAATCTGCCATCCACCTTGCCTGTATAAGGGTACTCCCCGACCCACCCACACTTTCCAGCCCCACTGCTCCAGTATCCCCATATGATGGGGCATCAAACTTTCTGTGACCAAAGGCCTCCCCTCCCACCACTATGAAGCAAGGCCATCCACTGTTACATATGTATCCAGAGCCACAGATCCCTCCAGGTATATTCCTTGATTGGTGGTCTAAACTGTGGGAGAATTGGATGGTGAGGTCAATATTCTTACAATGGGTTTGCAATCCCCCTCCATTCCTCCAGTCCTTCTGTCAGCTCCACCATCAGGATCCCTGAGCTCAATATGGTGGTTGATATTTTCTGGTTCCATCCATTTGCCTGAGAAATTCAGATGTCCTCATTTTTAGTAGCTCAATAGTATTCCATTGTGAAATGAACATTTTCTGTATCCATTTCTGTATCCCTTGAGGGACATCTGGGTTGTTTCCAACTTCTGGCTATTACAAATAAGGAAAAGATTCCTAGGTGGGGCACTGTGGATTGTCCTTCCTTCAGTCTCTGCTCCACACTTGGTCTCTGCAACTCCTTCCATGGGTATTTTGTTCCCCCTTTTAAGAAGGATCAAACTATCCACAGTTTGGTCTTCCTTCTTTTTGAGTTTCTTGTGGTTTGTGGATTGTATTTTGGGTATTTCAAGCTTCTGGGATAATATCCACTTATCAGAGAGTGTATATCATGTGTGTTCTTTTGTGATTGGGTTACCTCACTCAGGATGATATTCTCCAGGTCCATCCATTTCCCCAAGAATTTCATAAATTCATTATTTTTAATAGCTGAGTAGTACTCCATTGGGTAGATGTACCACATTTTCTCTTTCCTTCCTCTGTTGAGGGACATCTAGGTTGTTTCCAGTTTCTGGCTATTATAAATAAGGCTGCTATGAACAAAGTGGAGCAAGTGTCCTTATTACATGTGGGAGCATCTTCTGGATATATGCCCAGGAGTGCTATAGCTGGGTCCTCAGGTAGTACTGTATCCAATTTCCTAAGGAACCACCAAACTGATTTATAGAGTAGTTGTACCAGCTTGCAATCCTACCAGCAATGAAGGAGTGTTTCTCTTTCTCCACAACCTCTCCAGCATCTGCTGTCACCTGAGTTTTTGATCTTAGCCATTCTGACTGGTGTGAGGTAGAATTTCAGGGTTGTTTTGATTTGCATTTCCCTGATGACTAAGGATGTTGAATATCTCTTGAGGTGCTTCTCAGCCATTTGGTATTCCTCAGTTGAGAGTTCTTTGTTTCGCTCTGCATCCCATTTTTTAATAGGGTTATTTGGTTCTCTGTAGTCTAACTTCTTAAGTTCTTTGTATACATTTAATATTAGCCCTCTATCAGATATAGGATTGATAAAGATCTTTTCCCAATCTGTTGGTTACTGTTTTGCCCTATTGACAGTGTCCTTTGTATTGTAGAAGCTTTGCAATTTTACGAGGTCCCATTTGTCAGTTCTTGATCTTAGAGCATAAGCTATTGGTGTTCTGTTCAGGAAATTTTCCACTGTGCCCATGCCCTCAAGGCTCTTCTCCACTTTCTTTTCTATTAGTTTCAGTGTATCTGGTTTTATGTGGACGTCCTTGATCCACTTGGACTTGAGCTTTGTACGAGATAGGAATGGAGTGATTTGCATTCTTCTACATGCTAACTCCCAGTTGAGTTAACACCATTTGTTGAAAATGCTGTCTTTTTTCTACTGGATAGTTTTAATGCCTTTGTCAAAAATCATGTGACCATAGGTGTGTGGGTTCATTCCTGTCACCAAACCCAGACACTATTGTGGATGCCAGCAGGTGCTGGCTGACAGGATCCTGATAGAGCTGTCTCCTGAGAGTCTCTGACAATGCCCAACTAATACAGAAGTAGCACAGCCATCCATTGGACTGAGTACAGGTTCCCCAATGAAGGAGCTAGAGAAAGGACCCAAGAGCTAAAGGGGTTTACAGCCCCTTAGGAGGAACAACAACATGAACTAATTAGTACCCCCAGAGCTCCCAGGGACTAAACCACCAACCAAAGAGTATACAAGGTGAGACTCATGGCTCCAGCTGCATATGTAGCTAGTCGGTCATCAATGGGAGGAGAAGCCCTTGGTCCTGTGAAATTTCTATGCCCCAGTATAAGGGAATGTCAGGGCCAGGAAGCAGGAGAGGGTGGGTGGGTGAGCAGAGGGATAGGGGAGGGAACAGGGGTTTTTTTGGGAGGGGAAACCGGGAAAGGGGATATAATTTGAAATGTAAATATAGAAAATATCTAATAAAAATTAAAAAAAACAAATAAGGCTGCTATGAACATGGTGGAAGAAAAGGGGGAAGACGATTAGATGTGGAGAAGGGGAAGGAGAGAAGGTCAGAGGGCCAAGAGAATGAATGGAAATAAATATCCTCGGGGCTGAGTGGGGGACTCTCTAGAAAGTGCTAGATATCTTGGAGGGGAGAGACTCTAAGGACTCAGAAAAATGACCAACATTGGGAAAAGGAAACCTGAAGAGTCCAACTTCAGGAGATAGACAGGGCCTGGAGCAAAAGGACAGGGTTACTAAACCACAGCCTAAATTTCTAACAGTTCTAACAAAACTGTTCCTATCTAAAAGAACTGCAGGGACAAATGGAGAAGAGACTGAAAAAAGGCAGTCCAATGACTGGTCCAACTTGAGATCTATCTCATGGGAGGGCATCAAGGCTTGATCTTAGCCATTCTGATTGGTGTCAACTGAAATCTCAGAGTCTTTTTTTTTTTTTTTTTTTTTTTTTGTTTTTTTGTTTTTTCGAGACAGGGTTTCTCTGTGTCCTGGAACTCACTTTGTAGACTAGGCTGGCCTCGACCTCAGAAATTTGCCTGCCTCTGCCTCACAAGTGCTGGAATTAAAGGTGTGTGCCACCACTACCCGGCATTTTTTTTTCAAAGATTTTATTTATTATTATAAATGAGTACACTGTAGCTGTCTTCAGATGCACCAGAAGAGGGCATCAGATCTCATTATGGGTTGCTGTGAGCCACTATGTGGTTGCTGGGATTTGAACTCACTACCTTCAGAAGAGCAGTTGGTGCTCTTACCTGCTGAGCCATCTCAGCAGCCCTGAACATTTTTTTAAGTGCTTCTCAGCCATTCGACATTCCTCTGTTGTGAATTCTCTTGTTTAGCTCTGTAGCCCATTTTTTGATTGGGTTTCTTTGGTTTTATTGGAGGTTAGCTTCTTGGGTTTTTTATATATTTCAGAAATTAGCCCTCTATCAGATACGGAATTAGTGATTTTTTTTTCCCAATCTTTGGTTACTGATTTGTTTTATAGACTATGTCCTTAGCCTTGCAGCAGCTTTTCAGTTTGATGTGATCCCACTTATCAATTCTTGAACTTAGAACCTGAGCCATTGGAGATATATATTTAGGAAATGTTCTCTGTGCCAATGAGATTGAGGTTCTTTCCTGCTTTCTCTTCTGTTAGGTTCAGTGTATCTGGTTTTATATTGAGGTTCTTGATTCATTTGGACTTGAACTTCATGTAAGGTGACAAATATGGATATATTTTCATTTTTGTACATACAGACTGCCAGTTAGTCCAGCACCATTTATTGAAGATGCTTTTTCCCCCATTGTATATTTTTAGCTTCTTTGTCAAAGATCAAATGTCTATACGTGTGTGGTTTTATTTCTGGGTATCCAGGTCTATTCCATTGACCAACCTGTCTGTCTCTGTACCAATACCATGCAGTTTTTATCACTATTGATCTGTAATACTGCTTCAAGTCAGGAATGGTGATTCCCCCCAGAAGTTTTTGTATTGTTAAGAATTGTTTTTGCTAACGTGGATTTTTTTTCCATATAAATTTGACAATTTCTCTTTCCATGTCTGTGAAGAATTGTGTTGGAATTTTGATGGGGATGGAGATGAATCTCTCCATTGTTTTTGGTAGGATGGCCATTTTTACTATGTTAATTCTACTATGTTAATTTACCATGTTAATGAACATGGGAGATCTCTCCATGTTTTGAGGTCTTCTTTGATTTCTTTCTTGAAAGACTTGAAATTCTTATCATATAAACCTTTCACTTGTTTGGTTAGAGTTACTCCAAGATATTTTATATCATTTGTGACAATTGTGAAGGGTGTTCTTTCCCTAATTTTTTTCTCAGCCCGTTTATCATTTGTATAATGGAAGGCTACTGATTTGAGTTAATTTTATGTTCAGACACTTGGATGAAGTTGTTTATCAGGTGTAGCAGTTCTCTGGTAGAATTTTTTAGGGTCACTTACTTTGCTGAACATAGGGATACCTTGACTACTTCTTTGCCAATTTGTATCCCTTTGATTTCCTTTTGTTGTCTTATTGCTCTAGCTAGAACTTCAAGTTCTGTATTGAATAGATGTGAGGAGAGTGGGCATTCCTGTCTTGGCCCTGATTTTAATGGGATTACCTCAAGTATCTCTCCATTTAATTTGATATTGGCTGCTGGTTTTCTGCATATTGCTTTTATTATGTTTTCATATGGGCCTTGAATTCCTGATCTCTCCAATACTTTTAACATGTAGGGGTGTTATATTTGTCAAATGCCTTTTCAGCATCTAATGAGATGATCAAGTGATTTATTTCTTTGAGTTTGTTTATATAGTGGATGATGTTAATGATTTTTCATATATTGAACCAACCTTGCTTCCTTGGCATGAAGCCTGCTTGACTGTGGTGAAGGTTTTTTTTGATGTATTCTTGGATTCATTTTGCAAGAATTTTATTGAGTATTTTTGCATCAATATTCATAAGGGAAATTTGTCTGAAGTTCTCTTTTATTTTGGGGTCCTCTGTGTTTTAAATATCAGAGTAATTGTGGCCTCATAGAATGAATTAAGTAGTGTTCCATCTGTTTCTATTTTATAGAATAGTTTGAGGACTGTTGGTATTAGCTCTTCTTTGAAGGACTGGTAGAATTCTGCACTAAAGCCACCTGGTTGTGAGTGGTTTTTTTGGTTGGGAGGTTTTTAATGACTTCTTCTATTTCCTTCGGGGATATGGGCAAGTTTAGATAGTTTCCCTGCTCTTGATTTAAATTGGGGAAGTAGTATTTCCCTAGAATATCATCCATTTCATCTAGATTTTCCAGTTTTGTTGAGTATAGGCTTTTGTAATAGGATCTGATGATTTTTTTTTAAATTTCCTCAGTTTCAGTTGTTATGTCATCCTTTTCATTTCTGATTTTTTTAATTTAGATACTGTCTTTGGGCCCTTTGTTTAGTTTAGCTAGGATTTATCTATCTTGTTGATTTTCTCAAAGAACCAGCTTTTGGTTTTCTTGATTCTTTGTATAGGTCTCTTTGTTTCCATTTGGTTGATTTTGGCCCTAAGTTTGACTATTCTCTGCATTGTAATCCTCTTGGGAGTGTTTGCTTCTTTTTGTTCTAGAGCTCTCACATGTGCTGTTAAGTTACTTGTGTGTAAGATCTCTCCAGTTCCTTTACTAGGACACTTAGTGCTATGAATTTCCTCTTAGCACTGATTTCATTATGTCCCATAAGTTTGAGTATGCTGTGTTATCATTTTCATTGAATTCCAGGAACTCATTAATTTCGTTCTTTATTTCTTCCCTGACCAAGTTATCATTGTGTAAAGTGTTGTTCAGTTTCCATGGATATGTGGGTTTTCTGTTGCTTTTGTTGTTAATGAAATCTAGCCTTAGTCTGTGGTGATCTTATAGGATACATGGGATTGTTTCAATGTTCTTTTATTGGTTGAGGTTTGTTTTGTGATGGATTATATGGTGAATTGTGGAGTGGGTACCATGAGGTGCTGAGAAGCACATATATCCTTTTGGTTTTGAGTGAAATATTCTGTAAATATCTGCTAAATTCATTTGGGTCATACCTACATTAGTTTCACTGTGTCTCTGTTTAGCTTCTGTTTCAATAACCTGTCCATTAGTGTGAGGGGTCTGTTGGAATCTCCCAGTATTATTGTGTAGCATTCAATGTGTGTTTTGAGCTTTAATAAGTTTTGAAACTTTACTAAGTTTCATTTATGGATATGGGTGCTCTTGCATTTGTGACATACACTGTTCAGAACTGAGACTTTCTCTTGCTGGATTTTTCCTTTGATGAATAGGAAATGTCCTCCCCCATCTTCCTTGATAACTTTTCATTGAAGGTCTAGTTTATTGGATATTAGGATGGGAACTCCAGCTTATTTCTTGGGACCATTTGCTTGGACCACTTTTTCTAGCTTTTTACTCTGAGATAGTGTCTGTCTTTGTTATTGAAGTGTGTTTCTTGTATGCAGCAAAATGCTGGCTCCTGTTTGCATATCCAGTCTGTTAGCTTATTTCTTTTTATGGGGATTTAGTCCATTGATGTTAAGAGATATTAAAGACAGATGATTGTTACTTCCTGTTTTGTTTGTTGTTGTAGGTGGCGTTATGTGCATGTGACTCTCTCATATATATATATATGTTGTTCGAATTTGGCTTTTCCTAGAATATTTTAGTTTCTTTATCTCTGTTGACTGAGAATTTTGCTGGGTATAACAGCCTGGGCTGGCATTTGTGTTCTCTTAGGGTCTTCATGACATTTGTTCAGGTCTTTCCAGCTTTTAGGATCTCTGTTGCGAAGTCTGTTGTAATTTTGATATATCTATTTTTGTATGTTACTTGTGCTTTTTCTCTTACAGCTGTTAATATTCTTTCTTTGTTCTGTACATTTAGTGTTTTAATTATTATGTGCTTGGAAGAATTTATTTTCTGGTCTAATCTATTCTTTCGTCTTTTTGGCTTCTTATACATTTATGACCATCTCTTTCTTTAGGTTGGAGAAATTTTTTTCTATGATTTTGTTGAAGATGTTTTCAGGACCTTTGAGCTGGGAATCTTCAATCTCTTCTATTCTTATTATTCTTAAATTTGTTCTTTTCATTGTGTCTTTGGTTTCCTGAATGATTTAGGTTAGGAGATTTTTTTTTCTTATGTTTTGAATTTTCTTTCTTTACCATTTGCATCAATATTTTCTAAGGCTTCTTCTGCAACTGAGATTCTCTCTTCCATCTCTTGTATTCTGTTGGTGATGCCTACATCTGTTATCCCTGACTTATTTCCTAGGTTTTCCATTTCAAGTATTGCCTCCATTAGTGTTTTCTTTATTGACTCTACTTCCACTTTAAGTCTTGGACCACTTTGTTCACTTCCTTCACCTATTTGATTGTGTCTTCCTGTAGTTCTTTCAGTGAATTATTTATATCCTACTTAAAAGGCTCTATTATCTTCATGAGATATAATCTCAGGTCAGCTTCCTTATTTTTATGTGTGCTGGTGTATCTAGAACTTGCTGTGGTGTGAGAACTGGGTTTTGATGATGTCAAAGTATATTGGCTTCTCTTATTTTTAGTCTTGCACTTGCCTCTTGGCATTCGGTTATCTCTGGTGTTAGCTGGTCTGGGTGTCTCTGTTTGGAGACTGCCTCCTGTGTCCCTGGGTTGCTGCAGGTCTCCTGAGAGATCTGTGGCCCTGGCTGTAGCAGATCTCCTGTGAAGCCTTCAGGTTGTGAGGTCTCGAGAAGGTATGTGCAGGTGACATGTTGCCCTTACTGTAGTGGCTCTCCTGGGAGGCCTTCAGATTACTGGGTCTTCAGAGGGGCAGACAAGCTGTTAAAGGCCTCTCTCCAAAAGCTAGAGCTGGGATAACAAAAAAAAAATAGTATAAGGAAGAATGAAATTTCTGAAAGTTCTCTGGGGAAAAAAAGTAATGCAGAAAACTGAGACTTTTTTTTTTTTTTAGATTTTTTTTATTAGATATTTTCTTTATTTACATGTAAATTTTCCCTTTCCCAGGTTCCCCTCCAAACAAATAAACAAACAAACAAAAACAACAAGAACAAATTCCTTTTGCCTCCCCCCTCCCCATGCCTGCCACCTCACCCTCTCCCACTTATTGGCCTTGGCATTCCCCTACACTGGGGCACAAAATCTTCACAAGGCCGAGGTCCTTTCCTCCTATTGATGATCGAATTTGCAATCCTCTACTATACACATGCTGCCAGAACATTCAGTCCCACCCTGTACAGTCCTTGATTGGTGGTTGGGTCCCTGGGAGCTCTGAGGGTACTAGTTAGTTCATATTGTTGTTTGTCCTAAGGGGCTGCAAACCCTTCAGCTCCATAGAACCTTTCTCTAACTCTTTCATTGGGGACAGTGTACTCAGTTGAATGAATGGTTGTGAGCCTCTACATCTGTATTAGTCAGGTATTGTCAGAGCCTCTCAGGAGATAGCTATAT
>JADRCD010195908.1:0-12889 GCA_019843815.1 Montemys delectorum | reverse complement strand
ATTTGCATTTCCCTGATGACTAAGGATGTTGAACATTTCTTTAGGTGTTTCTCAGCCATTTGGTGTTCATCAGTAGAGAATTCTTTGTTTAGCTCTATGCCCCATTTTTTAATAGGGTTATTTGGTTCTCTTGAGACTGACTTCATGAGTTCTTTGTATACATTGGATATTAGCCCTCTATCAGATATAGGGTTGGTAAAGATCTTTTCCCAATTTGTTGGTTGCCGAATTTTAAATGCAAGAAATAATTAAAATTTGTAATTAAAAGAAAAATCTTAACATGGTTTAATTTATAAATCAGTTTGAGGGTAATTGTAGCAGAAAGGCTCCTGGGAAAATAAGGAAGAAAGTGTCCTGATTTGGATCTGTCAAGTACCCTGGAGACCTTAAGAAACAGAGTGATTTATTTGATAGTAAACCTGTAGGAAATAATAGTTGCAACCAATCACAGAAGGGGATAAGACAACATACACAAGAATAAAAAGTGCCAACATAAACCAGAAATATATGGTATATTTAAATAAATAAATGAGTAGAAATTATAAAAACATCCAGGTCAATACTTTAAATAGGTAAAAACAAAATGTAATAAGTTTATAGGAAATATAGTCAATAACAATCACCAGATTCTTTTGATTATGCTATTTACTTACTTTACATCCTGATCATAGCTTCTCCTCCCTCCTTTTCACCTAGTCCCTTGCTCTCATCCTCTCCCCTCCTCTGCCCCTCCTTCCCTACTACTCAGAAAAGGGGAGGCCTCCCACACATGTAAGCCAGTTTGGCATATCAAATTGCAGTAAGACTAGGCTCATCTTTTTCTACCGAGGCTATAAAAGGCAGCCTAGGTAAGGGAAAGGGTCCCAGAAGGAGGCAGTGCAGTCAGAGACAGACCCTGATCCCACTTGAGAAGTCCCATGTGAAGAAGATCTAGCTGCAGAACTCTTCTATATGTACAGAGGGCCAAGGTCTATGCATCCTCTCTGGTGGGAAGTCAAATTTCTATGAGCCCCATGTGCCCAGGTTAATTGATTCTGTAGGTTTTCTTATGGTGACCTTGACCCCTCTGGTTCCCTCAATCCTTCCTCCCCCTCTTTCACGGGACTCTTCAAGCCCCACTTACTGTTTACCTGGGGAGGGTCTCTGAATCTTTTTCCATCAGTTGCTGGGTAAAACCTCTCAGATGTCAGTCATGTTAGGCTTATGTCTGCAAGTGTATGTAGCACAATATCATCAATAGTGTCAGAGACGAGCTCCCTTTCATGGCATTGGGTTCAAGCTAGGTCAGTCATTGGTTGTTCTTCCCTAAAATTCTGCTCCATTTTTTTTTTTATTTCTGCACATCTTGTTGGCAGGTCCAATGGTGGTTCTACAGTTTTGTGGCTGAGGTAGTATCCCAGTTCTTCATTGGAAGTCTTGCCTAGTTACAGTATGAAGTGTACTTCCTTATCTTTTTTTTTTTTTTTTTTTGATAACTTTTGGTTGAGCGTTGATTTTATTCGATATTAGAATGGCTACTCCAACTTGTTTCTTGGGACCATTTGCTTAAAAATTTGTTTTCCAAACTTTCATTCTGAGGTAGTGTCTGCATTTGACACTAAGGTACATTTTGTGTATGCAGCAAAATGCTGGGTCCTGTTTACATGTCCAGTCTGTTAATCTTATGACTTCTTGGGGGAATTGAGTTCACTGATGTTAAGAAATATTAAGGAAAAGTGATTGTTACTTCCTGTTATTTTTGTTGTTAGAGGTGGAATTATGTTTGTATGGCTATCTTCTTTTGGGTTTGCTGAAAGATTGCTTTCTTGCTTTTTCTAAGATGTTGTTTCCCTCCTTGTGTTGGTGTTTTCCATCTACTATCCTTTATAGACCTGGATTTGTGGAAAAAATTGTGTAAATTTGGTTTTGTTGTGGAATATCATAGTTTCTTTGTCTATGGTAACTGAGAATTTTGCTGGGTATAGTAGTCTGGCATTTTGTTTCCTTAGAGTCTGTATGACATCTGCCCAGGATCTTCCAGCTTTCTCTGGTGAGCAGTCTGGTCTAATTCTGATAGGTTTGCCTTTGTATGTTACTTGACAATTTTCCCTCACTGCTTTTAATATTCTTTCTTTGTTTTGTACATTTGGTGCTTTGATTATTACATGATGGGAGGAATTTATTTTCTGATTCAGTCTATTTGGAGTTCTGTAGACTTCTTGTATATTCATGGGCATCTCTTCTTTAGGTTAGGGAAGTTTTCTTCTATAATTTTATTGAAGATATTTACTGCCCCTTGAAGTTTGGAATCTTCACTCTTTTCTATACATATTATCCTAAGGTTTTGTCTACTCATTGAGTCCAGAATTTTCTGGATGTTTTGGGTTAGGAGCTTTTTGTATTTTGCATTTTCTTTGACTGTTGTGTCAATGTTTTCTATGGTGTCTTCTGTTCCTGTGATTCTCTCTTCTATCTCTTGTATTCTGTTAGTGATGCTTGCATCCTTGACTCCTGAGCTTTTTCCTAGGTTTTCTAATTCCAGGGTTGTCTCCCTTTGTGATTTCTTTATTGTTTCTATTTCCATTTTTAGATCCTGGATAGATTTGTTCATTTCCTTTACCTTATTGATGCGTTTTACTGTAATTCTTTAAGGGATTTTTGTGTTTCCTCTCAAGGGCTTCTAGCTGTTTACCTATGTTCTGTATTTCTTTAAGGGAGTTATTTATGTCCTTCTTAAAGTCCTCTATCATCATCATGAGAATGATTCTAAATCTGAATTTTGTTTTTTTTGTTTTTTGTTTTTGTTTTTTTTTTTTTTGGAGGGGGTGTGATTTTGTCTTCAGGACTTGCTATGGTGGGAGAATTGGGTTCTGATGATGTCAAGTAACCTTGGTTTCTGTTGCTTATTTTCTTATGCTTGCCTCACGCCATTTGGTTGTTACTAGTGTTACTTCCCCTCATTATATCTGACTGGAGCCTGTCCTTCTTGTGATCCTGGTTGTGTCAGAACTCCTGAGAGTTCAGCTGTCTCTGGGATTCTGGGATTCTGGGATCCTGGGACCCTGAGATTTTGGTGTGACCAATCTCCTGGGATCCTGGGATCCTGTGGACCTGGACATGTTAGAGTACCTCGGAGTAGAACTTTTTCTGGGTGTTGTGGAACTAGCTGTGGAGTTAGAGCCCAAGGTCTACTCAGGGCACCTCTGATCCTATGATCCTGGTCATGTTAGAACACCTGGGGATGGAGCTTACTATTGGTGTTGTGGGACTGGCTTCTGAGTTTGCCCCCAAGGTCTGCTCAGGGCACAGAGCCAGACCAAAAGGCTAAAGTTTCAACTATTGTATTTATTAGATATGGAGAGAGTAGACAACCTTGTGTTGTCACTGATTTTAGTGGAACTGCTTTTAAGTTTGTTTCCATTCAATTTGATGTTGCTGTCAGCTCTCTGACTATTGGCTTTATTATGTTTAGGTATGTGCTTATATTCCTGATATCTCTGAGATTTTATCATGAAGGGGTGTTGGATTTTGTCAAAGGATTTTTTTCAACATCTAATGAAATATATTTTTTTTTCTTTTTCAGTCTGTTTATATAGTGAATTACATTGATGGATTTTCCTATGTTGAAGCATACCTGCATCTCAAGGATAAAGAGGAAATGTAGATAACATTTTTTGATGTGTTCTTATTTTGGTTTGCAAGTATTTGATTGTTTTTGCATCAGTGTTCATAAGTGAGATAAGTCTGAAATTCTCTTTCATGGTTGACTCTTTGTGTAGTTTATATATCATGGTAACTGTGGCCTCTAAAATGAGTTTGTCAAAGATCCTTCTGTTTCTATTTTGTGGAATAATTGATGCAGTGTTTGTATTACCTCTTCTTTGAAGGTTTGGTAGAATTCAGCACTAAACCATCTAGCTCTGGGCTTTGGGTTAGGAGACTTGTAATGGCTGCTTCTATTTCCTTAAGGTTTATATGAATATTTATATTCTTTAGCTGATCTTTATTTAGCTGTAGTAAGTGTTATTTATCAAGAAAATTTTGTTTAGTTTTCCAATTTTTTAGAGTACAGATTTCTGAATTAAAATCTAATGATTCTTTGGATTTCTTCAGTGTTTGTCATTATGTTGCCCTTTTCATTTCTGATTGTTAAAATTTTGATATTCTCTGCCTTCTAGTTAGTTTGGTTATGGGGTGGTATACCTTGTTGATTTTTCTCAAGAACCAACTCTTGATTTCATTGATTCTTTGTATTGTTTACTTTGCTTCTAATTGATTGATTTAAACCCTGAGTTTATTTTTTCCTTCTGTCTCCTCCTCTTGGGTGTGTTTGCTTCTTTTTGTTTTAGATCTTTCAGGTGTGCTTTTAATTCATTAGTACAAGATCCTAATAACTTCTTTGTGGAGGCACTTGGTGCTATATACTTTCCTTGTAGCATTGCTTTCATTGTATTCCATAAATTTGGGCATGTTTTGCCTTCATTTCATTGAATTCTAGAAAGCCTTTAACTTTTTTTCTTTAATCTTTCCTTGACCAAGTAGCCATGGAGTACAGAGCTATTTAGTATCCATGAGTTTGTAGGCTTTCTGTGGTTTCTATTGTTGTTGAAATCTAGCTTTTAACCATGGTTGTCATTTAAAATGCAGAGGGTTATTAGAGTTTTCTTGTATCCATTGAGACTTCCTTTGTAACTGAGGATATGGATTTTGGAGAAAGTTCTGCAAGGTGCTGAGTAGAATGTATATTCCTTTATGTTTGCATGATATGGTCTGTAGTCATTTGTTATGTTCATTTGAGTCCTAACATCTGTTAGTTCCATTATTTTTGTTTAATTTCTGTCCTGATGATTCATCCATTGGTGAAAGTGGAGTGTTGAAGTTAATGTGTGGGGTTTGATGTGTGACTTAATATTTACTAATGTTTCTTTTATAAATGTGGGTACTTTTGCATTTGTGGTATAGATATTCAGAATTGGGACTTTATCTTGTATTTTTCTTCTTTGATGAGTACGAAGTGACCTTCCACATCTCTTTTAATTAATTTTTGTTGAAAGTATGTTTTATTATATATTAATATTGCTACTCCAACTTCACAGGTCTATTTGTTTGGAAAGCCTCTTTTCAGTTCTTTACTCTGAGGTAATGTCTCTCTTTGATGTTAATGTGTATTTCTTGCATGCAGCAAAATGATGGGTCATGTACTTCATCCATTCTGATGGTCTGTGTCCTTTTATTGGGAAATTGAATCCGTTGATATAGAGAAATATTAAAGACCAATAATTGTCAATTCCAGTTATTTTGATGTTCTTGGTGGTAGTGTGTGTGTGTGTATCTGTGTGTGTGTGAATACTTCCTTTCTTTTGTTTTTTGTGGTGTTAAATTTTTTATTTCCTGTGTTTTCTTTGGTGTAGTTAACTAACTTGTATTGGAGTTTTTCTTTTAGTGTCTTTTATGGAGTTAGATTTGAGGGTAGATATTTTTTAAATTTGGTTTTGCTGTGGAATATCTTGTTTTCTCCATCTATAGTGATTGAAACTTTTGCTGGGAATAGTAATTTGGGCTGGAATCTGTGGTCTCTTAGAGACTACCACACATTTGTTTAGGTCTTTCTAGCTTTTCAAATTTCTGTTGAGAAGTCAGGTGTAATTCTAATTTGACTTTCTACATTGTCCTATGATTTTGTTGAAAATGTTTTCCAGGGATTTGGGCTAGGAATCTTCTTATTGTTCTATTTCTATTATTTTTATGTTTGTTCTTTAGAAGTGTCCCAAAATTTTATGGATTTTTTTGTCAGAAACATTTTAGGTTTAATATTTTCTTTGATGATGCATTGATATATTCTACAGTATCTTCTAAACCTATGCTTCTCTCTTATATTTTGTGTACTTTGTTGTTGATGCTTGTGTCTGTAGTTTTTGTTTTCCATCTCCAAGATTCCCTCAGTTTGTATTTTCTGTATTACTTCTATTTAAATTTCAGATCTTATTCATTTCATTTTCCTGTTTGATTGTATTTTCCTGTATTTCTTTAAGGGATTCAATCATTTCCTCTTTAAAGGCCTCTATCTTTATCATAAGATTGTATTAAGGTTATTTTCTTGTGCTTCAGTTGTATTAGGGTATCCAGGGATTGCCTATAGTAGGATAGCTAGACTCTGGTGGTGTAATATTGCCCTGGCTATTGTTTATTTTATTCTTATGCTGACCTTTATACATCTGATTGTCCCTGATTCTTGCAGGACTCTGCAAATGCAGGCAAAGTTATGGACTAGAAAATGGAGAGCAGGGTACAGGATACAGTTTGATGCTGCTCGGCATACCCTAAGGGGACCTTGTGAGCAGGACACTTGAGGTACATTCTTACCTGGTTGTCCTCTGTGATAGCAGGCCTCAGAGTCTCAGCAGTGCTTTAGGCCTGTAAATGGAGCACAAAGTTCAATATGCAACTCATCACTCACTGGATATTTTTTTAAATTAAATAGACAGTTATATTTTAATAAAATTCAAAATAATTACAAATTTGTAATAACCAGAAACTAGCTGTCTCTCAACCAAAAAATATATTTTAAAAAATGTGGTACATTTACACAATCAAATATTACTCTGCTATTAAAAACAATGGCATCACGAAATTTGCAGGCAAATAGATGTAGCTTGAAAAGATCATTATTAATGAGGTTACCCAAACTCCAACAGACATGATATGTACTTAATTATAAGTAGATACTAGCCATAAAATACAAGATAACTATGCAACAATCCATACACCTAAAGATGCTAAGCAACAAAGAGGGTCCAATGGGAGTCACTTGACTCTGATTGAAAAGGGGAAACAAAATAGGGACAGACTGAACCAGGTAACAAGGTGAGGGAGGGATGAGAAAGGGAACTGGATGGGTCAACTGTGGGGAGGTTGGAAGGTAAGAATAAGGGAAGAAAGACCTAGAATAGTATTTTAATATGTGTGGGAGGAATCTCTGGGATGATCTAGAATCCTAGGACAATAAAAAGATTCAGGAATATATGATAGTGAGCCTAGCTAAGATCCCTAGCAATGGAGGATATGGAACCTTAAATGGCCACCTCCTGTAACCAAGCAAGACCTATAATGGAGGGACTGGGACAACAATCCACCCATAAAACCTTAAACTCACTGTAGGGGAAGTAAGCTGTTTCACCAGACAGAAGAACTGGGAAGGTTTAATGAATCTCAGAGACTTGAGATCTGTAGGAGTAGAGCTGCTCCCTACCCATTTCTGTACCTACTTGGGAAAATGTAAGCATTACACCATTGTCACATATTGCAGTACATATAGTCCTACTCGGTGAAAATAGAGTATCACTAACATCTCAAACTGAGCAAATGGGAACCACAAATCCATAAGTCCCACTCCAGTCCACAATGTTTATATAGTCCCAGTCCACATGGAATAAAACACAGAAGTTATTTCACTATGGATCATTTGAGAGTGGCTGTCTGTCTTTACTGAGCTGTAACACCTGGGGAAGAGTTTTCTCTTTGGAAGTATTCATTGTTGGACCTTGGACCTGCCTGGCTGACCAGACTCATGCAGCCACTGCCACCTCTACCATTTGTATTGTTGCTGCCACAGTAACTGAAGATAGTCCTGGACAAAACTACCTGCACTGAGCAGACTGCTCAAACCTCCTTGCTCCTCTTCTAAGAGCTGTAACACTCCTGGTATTCTTGGCCAGACCAGAGCCTCGTGGAACCTATTTTCTCAGCTCCATCTTTACCCATGCATATCCTGTAGGCAGGACCAATTGTGGCCTGTCATCAGCTATCTGATGGTGAGCGTAAAGTGGAGCAAAATTGAGGAATGGTAAGCCAATGACTGGCCCAGCTTGAGTCCTATGCCACAAGAGAGAGAAACCCTGCCCCTGACACTATTAATGATATCATTTCTATACTTGCAGACAGGAGACTAGCATAACTATCATCTGAGTGGTATTACCCAACAAAATGGAAAGAGAATGAGAAACCCACAACCAAACATTAAGTGGAGCTTGTGGGTCCTATTGAAGAGGGAAAGGAAGGATTGAAGGATCCAGAGAGGTCAAGAACACTACAAGAAACCTATAAAATCAGCTAACCTGGCCACATAAGGACCCACAGAGACTGAAACACCAAATAGTGAGCATGTGCCAAATAGAGACCATGGCCCTCTACACCTATGTAAAAGGGATGTAGCTGGATCTTCCTGTGAAACTCATAAAGTGGGAACAGGGCCTGGTTCTAACCATACTTTCTGATTTTGGAATTCTTTCCCATAACTAGGCTGCTGTACCTAGCCACAATAAAAGATGCACATGATCCTAATCCTACTAGATATGACTATGAGAGTTGATATCCATGGAAGGTCTCTTCTGAGGAGAAAGGGAAGGAAGGAGGATGGGGAGGGGGAGATGAGAGGGAGGGTCTGTAGGAAGAGGAGAAAGAAGAAGAATGATAGGGATATAATGTAAATTACAAAGAAGTAAATAAAAAATCGGAATAAATGCAATTTGAAGTGTAATATCTAGATCTCTGGTAGATTTTTAAGTTCCAAAGTGAATTTGTGGTCTCTATGATAAATTAAGACTAATTATTGAGATGTACTTCAGTGAGATAAGAAGAAATATAAAAATCAATTAATAAATATAGCTCTAAGATAACTTACAGAAATTTAAAAAAATCTGTGAAACTCATACAAAAACACTGTCTACATTTTCTAAAAGAAACATGTTTCCAGCAGTAACTTACATATAGAAGGGTTAAGTTAAAATAGTTTTCTTCTCTTGTCCTTATATTTATGAAACATATTAATAGAAAGAAAAACTATTGCTTCAAATTATGATATATACTTTAATAATGCTTAATACAATTGGAATGAGTAATAGCTCAGTTAGTGTGTCACATGCCTGTGATATAAGGATTCTAAATTGCATAAGAAAGTTAGGCTTGGTGGTGTACACTTGTAACCTTGGCATTTGTAGTCTGGAGAGGCAGAGACAAGCCGATCCCTGTCTCTTGCTGGCTTCTACTATAGCATAATATTTGGGTTCTTGGCAAAATGAGAGACTCTCAAAGAACAAGGTGAGAAATGACAATCCATGTTGACCTCTAGTTTCTCTATGTAAATATACACACATGTACTCACCACCATACACATGAATTCAAGCACCAATATATATTTCTGTGCACATGCCCACAAACATCAAATAAAAGGAGACTAAAGTGTACCTAAATATGTCAAAAATTATATTGCTCCAGTTGAGTATGAGAATAATGTTTGATGAAAGAGTTCCTTGTATTCTAGTATTGGCTGTGTTGTATTTGAAGAAGGTGCCATACACACTCAGTGGAGGAGAGGCAGGGGTTTTGAGAGCAGAGAATAAAGGATTTGATTGGAGAGTTGTACATGTCACCTCATAATAATGACAACCAATGAAGCAGAAGCCAGTCTCCTCAGATATGTGGAAGACTCAAGAATTTCAGGAGAATTAGGATTTTCTGAGACAAATAATACTATCTAGGAGATATTGAGAAATAAATAAATATTAGGAAGTTTAAAAACCGTTATGGAAGTTAGTAGTTACATGGGAGAAACATTTTATATGGCCAAAGAAATTTACTACGTAACCTAATACTAACCACAGAAACTGTTAAAATATGTAACAATAAATTTAATCAAGTGGCAACACTAAATTTCATGGCTTTTCAATTTGAAGAAATAAACTATTAAAGAAACTCTTAAAATTATTACAATAGATTAATTAAATTCTATTGATAAAAATGAGCTTGTTACAGATATTATATAAGAACAAATATAATAATGATATACTGCTGGGGGGGTCAGCTCTGGCTGTTCTTTCTTGTTGGTTTTTCTTGAGGCAGCAGAGGTGGAAGAACATTAGCTTCAGTAAGACTTGTTCTTAGGAGATATTTAGGGTTACTCTATAATAATAAAACATTTACCTATTTTAAGTCTAAGTCACTAGATTTCAGTACCCTTCTGAGTTCCTCTGTGGTGAGAAAATGTTTAGCACCTCTTCATGAAACAGCAGGGGATTAAGGAAGGAGCCTTTGTTCTATCTCAACAGGAACTGTGGGGCTCTAAACTTCCAGCCTTCTAGTGAACTCACAGGAAGAAAAAGATACGCTTTGAAAAATGATTTTAGCTTTTATTTGGAAGTTCTAAAAAGTTTCCTATGAAAGCTCTCTAAAAAAGGGGAGAGAAGGGGGTTCTGAGAAAGGGGAATAAGGGATTAAGAAAAAGGAGGATAAGGGCTCTCTAACAGGGAAAAGGGGATGCTTCTCCTTTCTCTGTCCTGAGCACTTATGTATCTTTCAGAATACATGATCACATGGTAAAAAGTTCATCACAAAATTACACCTAAATCCAAATCATAAATCAAATAAGAAGTTTACAACAGAGAATGTTTACATGCATATCCATTAGGAGTAATTATCTGGCTAAACATTTATCATCTGTCACCAGTTTAATGGAGAGTTAAAAAACATAACTATTGTGACTAAGATATTAGTGAATTTTTGAATAGATAAACCCAGTCAATATTTTATCTTCTGTCCTTGTACCTGTAGTAAACCATTAGTTCCCTTTTTATGACCTCTGGCTAATGGCTTTACAACCTCTTGGAATGCTGTCTGAGTAGGAGATGTCTCCTTGCTATCTCAGAAGAAATTAATTCATGACACCTGAAGACTGACAGAGTTTCCCCTGCAGTTTTGACTATCAGAAAAGAGCTTAATAATTACTATAATTTTAGGAGTTCTTATAGAACCATAATTAAGAATTAAGAAATCATCTATTTGTTTATAGAGAATCTCTGCAAAACAGTACATCTTTGTTGTTTTGCAGAGATCTGCTCAAAAGGGTGGGCTTATACCTAGTGGTTATTATATATATTTAATAATAACCAGAAAAGCATGCTAATAGAAGGAATCTTTCCTAAAATGAAATTCTCCTGTAAACAGGATTAAATCTGTTGTAGATTTAAATCCATCTCAGGAAGACCACTTGCTAGTTTTTAGATTCTCCTAGATAGCTCCTGACAATGCATACGTCTTATAGTACATGCACAGGTAAAAGATCAAGGTTGACTATTGTTGGGGTTTGGTTCTAATGCTTAGTCTTATTTTTGCTCCCAAAAAGCTGAGCTTATAAACCATAGAGTCCCTGCCCTCAGTTGGCTTCCATTGGAAATAATGCCATATAGCTAATGACTGGGCAAAAAGACATAGGCGGGACTTTTAGATTGTGCTGGGGAGGGGCTGGGAGAAAGTGGAGAGAAGGAGAATCAATATGACTTGGAAGAAGAAGGATCAGATGTAAGAGCTGCAGGAAAGAAAGCAACCAGCCATGTATGGATTCAAGAAAATGACCCTAGTGGCCACTTCCCTGACTGGCTCTCTGGTAGCTGAGATGAAATATAGATTTCAAAGGATGTCTACTCAGGAATACCAGAGGGGAGTGTTTGCAAGCTACATGAAGGTTTAGAAATGTCCAGCCATTGAGCTAGTCAAAGCATATCAAAATTAGCTAGCATATATGTGTCTTTCATTTGTGAATCCAGAGAGCTCTTGGGCGGATGCAAGTGTGTAACCTGCTAGGACGGAAAGTGGTTTAACTAATTCACTGCTACAGACTGTCAACCATAAGAAGGCAAGAATGAGACATACACAAGTGAATTGCAAAACCAACAATGAATTTTTGTTCTGGTTGCTTTGTTGTGATGGGCCCTGGGTACAAGCATCTATTTAAGAGATGTCATATAGGAAGTAAAATGGGCCCACACTTACAGCCTTGAACAGCTACATTAAGAGAGAGGCTTATCTCTTGGATTCCATAGGATTAAGTAACTGGGGCCCACAGCTACATGTGGATATGCATATTTCTTGTCTTTTGTTTCATCTTTTCAACTAACTGAAATACTGCACTATGAGCCTGGTACAGACAAGATGAAAATTCCTCCCCAATTTTAAGCAAATGATAAATTAATGTATATATATATTATACATATATACAT
Organism: Montemys delectorum; assembly: GCA_019843815.1. Classification (NCBI taxonomy): domain Eukaryota; kingdom Metazoa; phylum Chordata; class Mammalia; order Rodentia; family Muridae; genus Montemys; species Montemys delectorum. The sequence goes on along the minus strand of JADRCD010195908.1, from coordinate 860 downwards.
TAATATATATAATATATATATATATATGTCATTATATAGTATTATCATTCAATATGGGCATATGTCTGACACAAAATCAGAACTTAAAAACCCAGAGGCTACAGTAGCCACTGTACATCTTAATGCCAGTGATTGAGCAGTTAGTTGTGATTTGTAGTGACAAGTAAAAATAATCATCAGAACTGGTCCTGTTCTTAAAAGCATACTTTCTCAAATGAACTAGAAAGTGTGTTTTGTAAAAGTAGTGAATTGATGCTTTCTTTGTAAAACTGTTAAGTTTGTAAGCAAGTCATCTCTGTGGTAATAAACAGCATTGGTAACAAACATGTACTTTTTGTACATGTACTTAGCTCACCCAATTGAGATAAACCAAACTGTACACTCAGGTTGTAAACACAGTCTTATAAAGAACTGAACAATTCAGGTTGCACTGAGAGAGACTGACACATGTTGTAGAGAACATATAACCAGTAAAGTAGCAGTAAAGCTCAGAAAATGCTGGCCAACTCTCAGTTCAGGAGCATAGGGAGATTTTCAGGGAGCACTTGGGTCTAGCTCACCATACTAAAAACATCCAGGACCAGTTCACTACAGAAAAACTATCCGGGCAGTTTTCTGAACAGTTACCATCCATCAGTAGAGGGTTTGTTGTTGTTTGGGTTGGTTTGGTTTGGTTTTGGTTTTGGTTTTGGTTGTTTTTCCTGTGTTAAGCATTGGCCATATTGTAGTGTGTAGTTCCTACTACCCTGCTTTAAACTTCAGTTAAACTATGCTACCAGTCCCGCCCAGATTTCCCTTGAGTCTGGCCATGAAACACACACACACACACACACACACACACACACACACACACACACACA
>JADRCD010195906.1:0-11125 GCA_019843815.1 Montemys delectorum | reverse complement strand
AAAAAGCCCAGGACCAGATGGATTTAGTGCAGAATTCTATCAGACCTTCAAATAAGACCTAATATCAATACTCTTCAAACCATTCCACAAATAGAAACAGAAGAAACACTGTCCAATTCATTCTATGAAGCCACAACTACATTCACACCTAAACCGCACAAAGACCCAACAAAGAAAGAGAACTTCAAACCAATTTCTCTTATGAATATAGATGCAAAAAAATACTCACTAAAATTCTCGCAAACTGAATCTAAGAACACATCAAAATGATCATCCATCATGATCAAGTAGGCTTCATCCCAGGGATACAGGGATGTTCGGAAATCCATCAATGTAATCAACTATATAAACAAACTCAAAGGAAAAAAACTGTATGATCATCTCATTACATGATAAAAAAGCATTTGACAAAATCCAACATCCCTTCATGATAAAAAGTCTTGGAAAGATCAGGAATTCAAGGCCCATACTTAAACATAGAAAAAGCAATATACAGCAAACTAGTACTCAACATCAAACTAAATGGAGAGAAACTCGAAGCAATCCCACTAAAATCAAGGACTAGACAAGGCTGCCCACTCTCAACCTAACTATTCACTTTAATAATCTAAGTTCTAGCCAGAGAAATTAGACAACAAAAGGAGGTCAAAGGGATACAAATTGGAAAGGAAGAATTTAAAGTATCAATATTTGCAGATGATATGATAGTATATTTAAGTGACCCCAAAAATTCCACCAGAGAACTCCTAAACTTGATAAACAACTTCAGCAAAGTGGCTGGATATAAAATTAATTCAAGCAAATCAGTGGCCTTCCTCCACACAAAGGATAAACAGGTAGAGAAAGAAATTAGGGAAACAACACCTTCACAATAGTCACAAATAACATAAAATACCTTAGTGTGACACTAACCAAGAAAGTGAAAGATATGTTTGAGAAGAACTTCAAGTCTCTGAAGAAAGATATTGAAAGATATTGAAGATTTCAGAAGATGGAAATATCTCCCATGCTTATGGATTGGCAGGATTAATATAGTAAAAATGGCCATCTTGCCACAAGCAATCTACAGATTCAATGCAATTCCCATCAAAAGTCCAACTCAATTCTTCATAGAGTGAGAAAGAGTAATTCGAAAATTCATTTGGAACAACAACAACAACAACAACAACAACAACAACAAAACAGGATAGTGAAAACTATTCTCAACAATAAAAGAACTTCTGGGAGAATCCTAGTCTCTAACCTCAAGCTGTACTACAGAGAAATAGTCATTAGAACTGCCTGGTATAGAGACAGGAAGGAAGATCAAAGGAGTAGAATTGAACACTCAGAAATGAACCCACACACCTATAGTCACTTGATCTTTGACAAGGAAGCCAAAACCATCCAGTGGAAAACAAACATTTTCAACAAATGGTGCTGGTCCAACTGGATGTCAGTATGTAGAAGAATGCAAATAAATCCATTCTTATCTCTTAGAGTGATCAAGTCCAAGTGGATTAAGGACCTCCACTTAAAGACAGATACACCAAAACTAATCGAAGAGCCTCGACCACATGGGCACAGGGGGAAGTTTTCCTGAAGAGAAAGACAGTGGCTTATGCTCTAAGATCAAGAATCGACAAATGGGACCTGACAAAATTGCAAAGAGTTTTCAAGGCAACGGACAAAGTCAGTAGGACAAAAGAACAAACAACAGATTGGGAAAAGATTTTTACCAGTCCTACATATGACAGAGGGCTAATATCCAATATATACAAAGAACTCAAGAAGTTAGATTCCAGAGAACCAAAAACCCTATTTAAAATTGGAGTACAAAGCTTTACAAAGAATTCTCAACTGAAGAATACCGAATGTCTTAGAAGCACCTAAAAAAATGTTCAACATCCTTAGTCATCAGGGAAATGCAAATCAAAACAATCCTGATATTCCACCTCACACCAGTCAGAATGGCTAAAATCAAAAACTCAGGTGACAGCAGATGCTGGTGAGGATGAAAGAGTAACATTCCTCCATTGTTGGTGGGATTACAAGCTGGTACAACCACTCTGGAAATCAGTCTGTCCTTAGAAAACTGGACATAGTACTATCTGAGAACCCAGCTATACTACTCCTGGGCATATACCCCGAAGATGTTCCAACATGTAATAAAGACACATGCTCCACTATGTTCATAGCAGCCTTATTTATAATAGCCAAAAGCTGGAAAGAACCCAGATTTCCTTCAACAGAGGAATGGATACAGAAAATGTGGTACATTTACACAATGGAGTACTACTTAGCTATTAAAAACAAAGAATTCATGAAATTCTTAGGCAAATGGATAGAATTAGAAAATATCCTGAGTGAGGTAACTCAGTCACAAAAGAACACACAGGATATGCACTCACTGATAAGTGTATATTAGCCCAAAAGCTCAGAATACCCAAGATACAATTCACAGACCACATGAAGCTCAAGAAGAAGGAAGACCAAAGTGTGGATGCTTCAGTCCTTTTTAGAAGGGGGAACAAAATACTCAAGGGAAGAAATGTGGAAATAAAGTGTGGAACAGAGACTGAAGGAAAGGCCATCCAGAGACTGTCCCACCTGGGGATCTATCCCATATACAGACACCAAACCCAGACACTATTGTGGATGCCAAGAAGTGCTTGCTGACAGGATCCTGATAAGGCTGTCTCCTGGGAGGTTCTGCCAGTGCCTGACAAATACAGAGGCAGATGCTCGCAGTGAACCATTGAACTGAGCATGGATTCCCCAACGGAGGAGTTAGAGAAAGGACTGAAGGAGCTGAAGGGATTTGAAACCCCATAGGAATAACAACAATATCAACCAACCAGACCCCTCCCTCAGAGCTCCCAGGGACTAAACACCAACGAAAAATTATACATGGAGGGACTCATGGCTCTAGCCGTGTATGTACCAGAGGATGGCCTTGTGGGACATTAATGGGGGGAGAGGCCCTTGGTCCTGGGAAGACTGGATACCCTAATGTAGGGGAATGCCAGGGTGGGGAGGCAGGTGTGGATGGGTCGGTGGAGATCATCCTCATAAAAGCAGGAGGAGGGAGGATGGGATAGGGGGTTTCTGGAGGGGAAACTGGGAAAGGGGATAACATTTGAAATATAAATAAATAAAACATCCAATAAAAAAGAGAAACATGAATATAATAATTGTGAAACCTTAGCTATCTCTGATGCACTAGTCAACATTCATATTCAACAACAAAATAATTGCTCCTTTGTTCCAAATTATAACTTTTAAGGCAAATACACTGATCACTTTCATCTTACTGATAAGGAAATTAAGTCATGAGTTGTTTTGATAACTTCCCAAAACCACATAATTGGAAAGCACAAGAATTATAATAATGTTACCTTGGCTCATGTAAATGCATGATCTCAATGAAGATAATAAAACGTGCATGTATCTCCACACACCTGTGTTCTTCAGGGAACCCGACATAAAGAAACACGGGAAAATCCTACATGCAAATGGTTTAGCTCATTTACTATGACTGTGTTTTCTTTTCTTTTTGCTTTTGGCTTGGGAGGAGTGAACCTCAATGTTAGGAAATAACCGTGCTTTGTTAGCTTGTACATAATGGGGAGAATAATAATAGACCTAAATAATTATATTGTGAAATATCCTCTGATACGATCAGAAAGGAGTTATCAAAACTGTCAAATAATAGCAGAATAAACATTATCCACTATATTCCCCTCTGGCATTACCTTCCAGCAATTCAGCTGGATCTGAATAAGTGAATGGCAGGTATAAATTATCTGTTCTTTTCACTTTTGTCTATCTTCCTTCCAAAACCTCAACGTACCATCACCTTGTGGATTAGAATTGCATTTATACACTTGGGGAGTCCACATTCAATTTACAAAATGAAAGGAAGTCGTGTGTTTGGCAATGACCTTGTACAGAAGAGCTAACTGTTATCTCTTGAAAGAGAATAGGCCCTAACTCATCTTTAAGGGAAAGTGGAGCTTCATATAAGATGTGTAGCTAAGAAAGACAAGTCTGATCAAATTCCGGAAAGAGATGAACACTAGCCCTTGGAGAAAGAGTTGTGTTGCATTGAAAGCACTGCGAACTGAGCAAATTAGGAGAAAATCCACTGAATGCTCACTCCATGGATCACAGGAGAAATTAGTCCACTTTGGAAAGTCTCGAAATTAAAAGCAGCAGCAAAACATTTTGCAGCCAAGTTTGATTTAAGTTCATTTCATCCAGCATCTCTCAGTTTTCCCATAATTAACAGCCCTGAGAATCAGCAAATATAATGGCAGTGAATATTGCCAGTTCACGGTCATGGTCATTCTGGTGCTTCAAATCAGCTAGTTCTTTTACAGCATGTGTAATTTCATTGCAAAAGCAACATATAAGGCGAGAAAGACATAGGCTCCCCAGCTCTCTTTGCATTCATTCCAACCTTAGAACCTGTATGTATCACTGCACAGCACCTTGCATTTCCAAAGGATGCCTGAGCAGCTCATAAGCTTAGCTAGTGAACTTGTAAACTCTATGATCATAAAATAAGTTTACCGCTGAGAGCTAAGCTGCTTCTGGTATGTAAGGTAGCAGTCGTTGATGTACCATTAATGGTTAATGATGTACCATTAACTATTAAAGAGGCTAAGCAATGAGTTTAGAATCCTGGGATTTCTCACAGCAGGTCCTGGTGGTGTCTCCCTTCTTTTATTAAGTTCTATCTGTACTAAGATAACTACCTGAACCAGAGGAAGCATACCCAGTGATGGAACTGAACCTATGACCCTAAACACTTGATTAGAATGGGTTTGGATGCAATGACACAAGAAAGCCTCCCAACTCCACATACATGGTGACTATAGAAAGATACATATACATAATAACTTGTGATTTAAATAATATGAAGGAATTGTATTCCACTTAAATACATTTTTTTCTATTGTGCTTTACTTGTAAAACTAATTTTCCATCATTAAAAGTTAATCTTGATGAGCTATGCTATGAAATGTTGAATATTCAGGGAAGAGGTGTTTTTATTTTTTAAATCTGCTCCTAGGTCTACCACTGTCATCACTTCACAAAGGATGAGGATTGTGATGCTGCATCCAACACACTCACTGGACCACTGTCACCAGTGGCAAGGATGATTCTAGAATACACAGTGCTTATGTTTCTGTCCTGGGTACTCCATGGAGAGGGAAAATTAACTCTGGAAGCCTGGGAAGCTGTCTTTCTTCCAGATAGCTCTTTATTTGCAGTGTGTTTATTACACAGTGAATAGAGCTGGTAACTCATGATACTTATGATTAGAGGTAAGAGCAAAAAACTATAAATGTTTTCCTGCTAGGTTTTAGAAACTAGCTTGATCAAATTGTGTCATTCTCTAGTGGATATTGACAAATGTCTTTTTATTTCTTATGACCTCAAGATTTCAGGTAAAATAATTAATGGGCATGTGTGAGTTTGGATATTAAGGTGTCTGCTAGCCCAAACACAATAAGACCTTTGCCTCCTGTGAAATGTTTTTAAGTATATAGCTAGTTTGATTAATTTTTGTATTATTTGAATTTGTGTTTGACTATTTCTTATTCTTGTGAAGTTTTTTACTTATATGAACAAATTCTAACATTTAATCAGTGTCTGTACTCAAATAACTATTGTTCCAATGTTTAAGGCCATTGATTAATATAATCAAAGCCTATCCATATTTAATTGATTTCATAAAGATTGATTATTTTCACTAAATCTAGATGTTTAATGACATAAATTTCCATATTGATGTGGTTCAATTGGCAGAGCCTACATTGTGTCTCAATCAAAACAATCCTATATGGATTTGATAATTTTCCTCATTACCTTGTTGCAATGGGAAAATATATTGAAGAATACTCTTTTGCTTTCTTTTAGTAGACTATCTTTTTTCTGAATAATTATTTCCAATTGATTTACTGTTTAAACTGAAAGGTTCAAAGACAATTGGAGGTTTGTCAATAGGAGAAAAGATCTGAGAAAGGTTCAAGCTGCTTGCTCAAGCTGGGTCCAGTTAAGCATCAGAAGATATTCAATAGCATAGAGAACATACTTATAACTCAAATAAGAATCTAAGAGAATACTGTAATGTACAGAAATATAAAAATTGATAAATTGAAATTTTGATGGATACTGAGGCACTTACATGGATTCAAAGTAAGTCTCTCAAAATATTTATTAAAAAGGTGAATAAATATTCTCCGAGCCTTAAGTGTGGGAGTCTTTTGTATATATGCATCTATGGACTAGCCTCTACAACTATGATATTTATTGGTTCTGATTTTCCACAATGCTCTCTGTCTGTTGCAAAGGGAAGTTCCCATGAGAGGAAGTTAGAACTTAAGGGGGTATAAGGTCAAATCTCTTGCACTTAGCACTCAGATAACATTGCAGAAGAGGGAGCAGAAATATTGTCAGAGAGGCAGAGAATGAGTGAGTTTGTCATGAGACTATATCTCCGAGTAATGCCAGAAGCTATACCCACAAGGTTTCAACAACATGACTGACTAAACAAGAGCTGAACAAGGACAATAACAGTAGACCTGCCAGAGTGGATGGGGGTTTGAGGGGACAGACCATGAATCCTTAACCCTACATGAAGAACTGTAGGTACCTAGGGAATACCGAGAGTGGGAGACATAATCTTACAAGGCAAGAATACAGAACTGGCTCTCTAGGAACAAATGGTCAACACTGAATGTATTCATACAAATACCATTGTGCAGACTGAGCAGGTTATAATTAGGACTATGTATGTGCATCCATGAATACTTATGCATGTTACAACAATTATTGAAAAAGAGAGTCTGTGACTTTGGAAAAGGATAAGATAGGATTTGGGGATTGGGAGAAAACAGTGAGGGAGAAATGTAAGTATATATTATAATCTCAAAATAAAAGACATTTTAGAAAGTAAAACTGAAATAATAACTTTATAATGAAAGAGAATGACAGAGTCCATGTTGACCAAATAATCAAAGTTCACATCAGCAGCAATGAGACAGATTCAGATCATGTATCATGTTGTTTCCTGTAGGGATGCATAGGTTACATTTAATTAAGAAGATATGCAAGATAAACTTTGCACGTCCATATTGAAGAATACCCAAAAGAAAAAGTGGAAAGATTTAAAGATTAAAAGGAAAAAGATCAAGGAGATTGTACAATCTTAAATAAGGGGACTAAAAGTTTCCAACAATTACAAGGTAGCATGAATTATTTTCCATGAAGTTTGATATCAAAGTGATTGGTAAATTTTGAGGGGAATGTCAAAATTAGATTAGGATAAATTATTAAAAATTAGTGTCTTGATTACCTCCAGTGCAATGGTGTTAGCTGTCTTATTTGCATAAAATATACAAGTGTTCTTGAGGTGTTAGCTTAATCTCTTAGTCTCAAATGATTCCAGGAAAATATATGTGCCCTGCAATTACAAAAACATGTAAAGAAAGGGACTTTCTTGGAGGCTGATTCATGTGAGTCATCTACCATGTAGGAAAGAAGGAAGGTAGGCAAATGTGAGTGTAAGAAGATCAAGAGAGCAGGATGCCTATCCTTCAAAGTCAGCTTTTCCCATAGCTGCTACAGCAGTGTTGGGTCTCTTGATAACCAGCTGAAATACCTTGGCCATTTCTGCAGAAACTTTAGAATATTTGCTAATATTTATACTATTACATTTATTCTTGGACAATTTCATTCATATATATAATTCATTCTGATGACACTCACTCCCCTCCTTTTATAAAACAGCTTTTAATTAAATTTATTCTTTGACAATTTCATACCTGTATATAATGTGTTCTTACTACTCTCCCCTCTCCCAACCATCTCTTGTCTCGCTCCCACCCCTCTTAATACCTCTTCTCTCTTCCCTACAGGTTTCTTTCTCATATTCATGACTTTCACTAGTTTAACAGAGCCATCCATGTGACCCTGGGCTTCGAGGTATCCCACTGGATAAATACTGCCAGTACCTTGTCATCCCAAATTCGTATTAGCCCTCCAACGGCTGTTTCTTGAACCATTTACATTCAGACTGGTCCTCAGAGTACACTTTGGTTGGTGAGCTGGTTTAAATATCCCTTGAGTTCAGTTCTCAGATGCTAGTTGGTGTATTCAGCGTGTGAGTACTCTAGTATGATTTCCCTCACAGAGTGTAAGTTTGGAATTACAGGTTTGCCAGGGCCATTTGGAATTCAGCCTTGGAAATAAATTTATATACTCACATTGATCACTTGCTTGACAATCCCCGATAGGATTTCTTCCTTCCCCTGATCTCTTCCAACCCACTGTTTGGGGGTCTACTTCCAAGTAAACGATGTATATTCAAGTCTCTTTCTCAGTGCCTGATTTAGATAACTCAAACAAAGGATAAGGATAGTTAGCTTCATTTATTTGAGAAACAATACTTCTTTTAGTTGAGTCTATATACATTTAATTAAAAAAATTAGTCTTCTATTATTCTGCCGATACATCTGTGCACCATTTGCAGTGCCCTCAGAGGCCACGAGGGGGAAGCAAAACCCAAATAATTGGAGTTACAGCCAGTTCTAAGTTGCCATGTAAGTGCTGGAAATCAAACCTGGATCCACTAGAGGACCAACCAAAGTCCTTAACTACTGAGCTATCTTTCCAAGACTATCATATAAATTTAAAACATTGTTTTAAAAAAGAGTTCTCTCTGATCTCATTTTATATCAGATGTTTCTCCATCTGTGTTCAATTCTAAAAATAAATTTGATAATAATAAATTATGGATTCTTTTAAATAAGATTAGAACCACACAGAAAGCATTTTTTGGACACCTCTCTATATTCTGAACCATTAATTACATCCATTCAGCCATTTGAATGGATGAATGACCCTACTTACTGTGGGTGAAAGAGAAAAAATTCAAAACCAAAGCCAAAATTCAAGGTCAAACATTAAAATTAATTGAAAACATATTTCTCCATTGAATGAGTCTGAAACTATGTTTTCTGTGAGAACACACACACACACACACACACACACACACACACACACACTTTACTCCAGTGTTTCAAGGAAATAAGTGACTGTCACTGAGTTTCATACACTTTCAGTTTGGCTGGATGTATCTGGGATCTGAGCAAATGAGAAACACTGAAGAGAAGAGAACACAGAGCTGAGGCAATGGGCAAGTAGAAACTGTTCTATTGTGTGCTCCCAGGCTCAAGTGTGAATAAGGCTGCACCTGGAGGAAGGGGAAAAAGGGACGCATTCATCCATCATTCCTCATGGGGAGCCAGAGAGAGCGAGGGGGCTGTCCTGTCAAGAGAATGAATCAGAAGTTCTTCTCGCTAAAGATTAATCATGCCAAAGGGCAGGGCTAAAGAATGCCCTCCTCTATTTATTTCAATCTCTTCCTTCTGCCCAGGTCACAAATGGCTTTATTTTTATATGCCGAGATACTGTTAGGGCAGAGCTGCTGAAAGCCTTGTGACATCTGGGAGATGAATCATTCCATGCAGAAACGGAACAATTAGCTGCGCTTAGTTCAGCACAAAATCCTGGAGAGGTGTCTAATTGAGTAGCCCACAAAGGACCAGGAAACAACATGGATTTGAGCAGAATCCCACAATTAATTTCTGCACTGACCTAATAGGATATAGTTTGTTGATATGTACACAGCTCAGAGTAGGTCTTTCCCATGATGCTATGGATTTCAAGCCTTTGTCCTTGCCCAGTGTTTGCACATGCGTGAGTGAGTACTGGAAAAGTTAAGGATGTGGTTAAATGCAAACCTTTCTTACAGCCCGTTATTAAATCTGTGACCATTTAAATATAAAATGAGACATCCTGGTATGGTTAACACGTTTCCCTAGAACACTGAATTGGAACTAGGCCTTGACAGTCAAGTGCGAGTGCCAGGCCATTTTACAAAGATCACATTGCCTTTGGACAAGTTGAGGAACAGAAAGAAGGTAAAAATGTCAAAGTAGTAAAACAAATCATAGAATCCTTTGTCCAAGAAGAAATATCCATTCCTTTATAGATACCAAAAAAGTTAACTCACCATATTTAAACAAGTGTGTTCTAGTCTTATTTATTCATAGTTCCCAGATCATTTTTTGTTAATTTTAGTAAAGAAGAAAATAGTCATTTTCATAAGCTTATAATTGAGGGTTTTTTAAAGGCTTTATTATTTAGAATAATAACAAATTTATCACTATAATTATACTTTTATTTTCATAATAATGGATTAGTCTTCATCCATGAATTAGGCTTAGATGTTATCACTAATATTTCACTAATTTCCAAGCTAATACTATGTAAACAAAGATCATTAACCATTTAGTAACTGAGTTTCTTATGTGAAAATATAAGTAACAAAAAGAATTGATGCCAATCCTGCCTACTGATATTGTCATACTTCTATAATACTCACAAAGACAAATATCACCACAGAAAGATGGACTACATCAAACTAAATGCATGCCTTTTCTTCTTTGACATGCCTACTAAGGACAAAGTAGTTCTTTAGAACCTTAGAAACCTAGTTCTGGATCACCAATCTCATTTACGTATTTTAGGACTCTTGAGAGAAAGTTCATTGTGCAGGGCAATCATGTACCCAATGTACAAAGGAAAGATAGAGCTACATATTAAGATGAGAAGTATGTGTTTTCTTTCATGGAGCAGATGGTAAAATGATTGAAATAGTTTTAGGGTTTTTTTGAAAGATATTTATCTATTTATTTTAAATATATGAGTACACTGTCCCGTCTTCAGACACACCAGAAGGGCATCAGATCCCATTACAGATGGTTGTGAGCTACTGTGTGGTTGCTGGGAATTAAACTCAGGACCTCTGGAAGAGCATCTAGTGCCCTTAACCATAGAGCCATCTCTCCAGGCCTAATTGAAATCTTAAAAGAACACATTCGTGCTCATGGATTTCTTGGTTTACTTCTGTACGTGGTGGGTCCAAAAATAGAACTAAGCCCTGGTGACATAGACTAAAATGCAAAGTCAATAAATGTGCACATCTGGACCAAGGCAGTCCCTTGTTCCAAAGCATAACGTAAGTCAAAGTGATCCAAAGAGAAATAAAAAAGAGAGGACCATATAGCTG
>JADRCD010195905.1:0-45969 GCA_019843815.1 Montemys delectorum | reverse complement strand
ACATGTAAATATAAATGTTAGAGACATGAAATATCTTGGAAAACATAAAAGATAATTATTATCCAGGAATAAATGATAATTTTTATCCTGGAATAAAAGATAATTATTATTCCAGGATACATACATAGGCAAATATTGCAAAGACATCATAAAACATCATCCATGGAAATAAATAATCATAAATTAAACTTATTAAAATTAAAATATTCTATTTGGTAAAATGCACTATTACAAAAAAAGTAAGGAATTCAATCACTTGAAATAAATATTCAGTGAACATAGGGACAAGGAAATTTTTGTTAAAAATATATAAATAAAATCTGGCAAATTATTATTAAAAATGTAAAATAAAGCAATATAAAAGTAGACAAAAATCTCAAAAAGAGATATATCAGGAAAGAGTATAGAGGCATGTTGAAAATAATATAGAAATTATGGTAAATAGTTATTATGTAGATGTACAACATTCACAAAGAAATATTTCATGACTTTTGAATTCATATTAAAAACTTAAAAGACAAATCAGAGATAAGACATTGCTTCTCACTTTCTCTGTATCTATTTAATATAGTAATAGAGGTTTTAGCTAGAGCAATAAGACAACTAAAGGAGATCAAGTGGATTCAAATTGGAAAGAAATCAAAGTATTGCTATTTGCAGATGATGTGATAGTATATATAAGCGATCTCAAAATTTCTACCAGGCAACTCCTATGGCTGATAAACACCTTCAGCAAATTGTCTGGTTACAGAATTAATAAAAAAATATCAGTAGACCTCTTTATAAATAATAAATGAGCTGGGAAAAATTAGAGAAACAACACTTCACAATAGCCAAAACTAATATAAAATATTTTGGTGTAACTCTAACCAAGTAAGTGAAAGTGTTGTATGACAAGAACTTTGAGACTTTGAAGAAAAAATAAAAGAGGAAGATATCAGAAGATGGAAAGCTCTACCATATTCATTAATTGGTATCACAATCTCCAAACTTAAGCTGTAATATAGTAAGAAATAGTAATAAAAACTGCATGGTATTGGCATAGAATACCATGCAGACAGGTTAACCAATGGAATCCAATCAAATCAAAGAGCTGAAGACATCAACAAACCAAATAACTCAATTTAAAATGGGGTATAAAGATAATTCTCAACAGAGAAATCTTAAATGGCTGAAAGCACTTAAATATTCAGTATCCTTAGTCAACATGGAAATATAAATCAAAAGAACTCTGGCACCCATCAGAAAGGGCTAAGATCCAAAACTCAAGCTGGTCTCATCCATAGCTGGTGGCAGTGCAAACTTGAACAACTACTAAGGAAATCAATTTGGTGGCTTCTCAGAAAATCGGGAATAGTTCTACTTTAAGATCTAGCTATATCACTCCTGGGCATATCCAAAAGATGCTCCACCATATCACAAGGACACTTGCTCAGTTATGTTGGAAGTGACTTTATTCATAAGTCAGAAATTGGAAACAACCTAAATGTCTCTCAAGTGAAGAATTGATAAAGAAAATGTAGTACATTTACACAATGGAATTTTACTCAACTATTAAAAACATCATCAAATTTGTAGGCAAATAGGTGGTACTAGAAAATGAAATACTGAGAAAGATAACTCAGAAAAACATACATGGCATGTACTCATCCTTAAGCGGATATTAGCTATAAAGCACAGGATAATCATACTACAGTCCACTGACTCCAAAAAGCTAAGTCACAAAGAGGGTCCAAGGGAGGATGCATGAATCTCACTGAGAAGGGGAAATAAAATAGACATGGTGGGGGTGGATGAGTAGAAAATATTGGATGGGAGGGGTAGGCAGGGAAACAGGAGAGATCAAGTGGGGAAAACTGGAGGAGAGAACTGAAATTTATGGGGGTTTTCTCCGGTACTAATTAGAAACCTAGGACAATGGAAACTCCCAGGAATCTATGAGGATGTCCCTAGCTAAGACGGCTGGCTAAAGGGGATGTGGAACCTGAAACAGCCAACTCCTGTAACTAGGCAAGACATCCAATATAAAGATAGAGATGCCAACCCAGTCACAAAATCTTCAACCTCTTATTTGTCCTGCTTACAAGATGTGCAGGGATAAAGCAAGAATAGAAACTGAAGGAACAGCCAATGAATGATTATGTGGCATGAGACCCGTGCCATGACACTGTTAATAATATTCTACTATACTTGCAAACAGGAACCTAGTAGCAGCATAAACGTAATTTGACAGGCTTCAACTAGCAGCTGATGGAAATAGATTCAGAAACCCACAGCCAAACATTAGTTGGAGCTCAGGGAATCTTGTTGGCAGGCACAGGAAGGACTGAAGGAGCCAGAGAGGTCAAAGACACCAAAAAGAAAAAAGAAAAAAAAAAAAAACCCAAACCCCTACAGAATCAGCTAACTAGGGCCCCATAGGGACTCAGTGAGACTGAATCACTAACCAAAGCATACATGGGATGGACCAGGACCCTCTGCTCATATGTAACAATTGTGTTGTCTTTATATTGGCCTCCTAACAACTAGATCAAGGACTGTTTCTGATTCTGTTGCCTACCTTTAAATCTCTTTCCCCTAACTGGGCTGCCTCAATAAATGAAGACACACCTAGTCCTACTGCAACTTGATATCCCAAGGTGAGATGATTTCTATGGAAGGAGTTTTCTTCTTTGAGAAGAAAGACGGGGGGGGGGGGGGGACGAGAAGGGAGAGTGACAGGGAGTGACAAAGAGGAGAGAAGGGAGCGGAAGCTGTGATCTGGATGTAAATTAATTAATTAATTAAAATGTACAGTGTTAACATCAGCAGGGGTTTTTGAGATTATATTATGGTAATGACCCATTAGATGGAAATACTAATGCTAGATTACTATGGAATCTAGAAACTTCTTCAAAAGTTAAACATATTTCAGTTTTATGACCTATCGATCACATTCACAAGAATTTACCTGAGAAATATGTAACCATATTTCCATCAAAAGCAAAAAAAAAAAAGATCTCCTTGCACAGGATTTGTTACAGCAAATTTATTCATAAACATCTACCTGTAACAAATCAATTGTCTATCATAGGGAAGATGGGAAGATAAATTGAGCTAAACTCACAGAATAGAATTGTTGATCAACAACAACTCAGGGACAGTGACCGAGTTTGAACAGTCACAACAGAGGCTTCCTCTCTTCCTGCAGGAGCATGGGATTGACTAGGAAGAAAAATGATGGTATGTTTTGGCAGAATGAGAATGTTCTACATCTGTAGTTAGTTAATCATTGATCATGCAGACAATTATCAATATGCATTCCAGAATACATGTAAAACCTATGTACTTAACTATCCACAAAATTTCACCTATTTTGAGGTGTGTGAGAAGGGACAGTCATAACAATTTCATATGAAATAAAATTAGTATGGAAATATAAAGTTTCAAGGAATGAGGCTCTTTGATAGTACTTTATAGAAAACATTGCATTAAGGAAGTTTGTGAAGCCACACCCCCACCTTGGTGATGCTCGGCCTAACATCTAACAGCCTAGACCAGGGATGCCCACATGGCCTTTGATGATAACAAAGGTCTGCAGAGCCACAGACCCAGGTATGGCTTTTGGAGGTAGCATGGGCAAGATCTCACTGTGATCTCAGGTGGCATTACCAGTTACCCACATCAGCCTGTTCCTCACTAATATCGAGTCTCCAGTTCTGTCTCTTCATCATGCACACAGCATTCTGTTTCTTTCTCTCTTCCATCTCTCTCCTACTTCCTTGTTCATCTTAATGTCAACTAGGGCCTCTTGGTGAATAGGGTCATCTCAGAATTGCTCTGCCCCTTCTGCCCATGTGGTACTGGGCAGATTTTGTCTCAGGCTTTTTCCACCAACCCTTAGTGCCTGGCACTGACCTGGGGTCCTTTATTTTTCCTTTTATATGGAGATTCAAATAGACATCTGTTGCAGGAATTTAAAAAATGAGTCCATCCCGCAAACTTGCTTTCCCGCTGGGCCACGTCCCCGCAGGCTCTTATTACTTTCTCCCACCTATTAAAATATCTCACTCACTCTCCCAGCTATTAAAAACATCCCGCTCACATACAACTTTTTCCACACCCCTACAATCATTTATCTAAATAGCGCCTAAGACCCGGTAAGTAAAACATGACTCTTAATGCCTTAATATCCAATCAGATTTATATAATAATAAAATCACAATTTACAAGATGCCAGTACAATAATTTCTGAACCAAATCATAAAGATGATATTGTAACCCAATTAATCTATTTTGTAAAAACTTTTGCTTAGTTGCATAACCTTGTGAGGTCAGACTCGTCCTCATTGTCTGTCTCCATCATGATGACCTCCTCCTGCTCCTCTGACCTTTTTCCTCCTTCAACTCTAGCTCCACCGCTCAGTGAGGGATGCTCATGAAGATGTCTTCTCTGTGTCTTATTCAGAGTCTTAGTCCTCTAATTCCCAATTTTACATTCAAGACACAAGATTTCCAGCCCATATGGAGCAATCTTGTCAACATATATCTGTTTTGGCAAATAATGAGTTTTCTGTTCCACAGCTAATCATCAGAAGAGTGGCCTCTGTCTGGCTACTTTCAATGCCTAATCATCTCACTGTGCTGATAGTTTATCTGCACATTGGCCGCTGCTTACTCTAATTATAGTTTAAACAAGAGCAATCTGTAACCAACTCCAAGGAATATTAATTTCAGTTTTATGTGCCTATAAGTTCACTTTGAGTTTATGTCCTTTTATCTAGCCATGAATTATGGTATTGATAACTGCATTGCAATTTAATGCTTTATCCCTGTAATATTCTCAAAAACATCAGATAATTATCTTTTTTCCTCATAGTTTCATGGATTTTTGAGTGCTATAAATATGGGAAGGATGCAATCAGATGATTGTGGTGTTAGATGCCCCCTCTCTTTCCTGCTTTTAAAACTTCCTTTACTGAATAAGCTCTATTAGCTTTTAAATATAAGTACTTTTTTTTTTCTTTAAAGAAAATATGCATGGGATTCAATAAACCTGTTATCCCTAAAACTTTTTTTTTTTAAACCAGGACAATGAACAATCACACAGAGACAATAAAAATGTATATAACAATACTGATGCCTGATACCTAAGAATTTCACAAAGAGCTTTATTTTTGTTACTTTAGAACATTAGAATGTGATTATGACATTATAGTATTACCTATAATGGTTTCAAATATTTGTTCAGTTACTTCTAAATTTCTTCTGTCTTAGTATTGAGAATTTAGTGATGTAAAAGCATGTGGTTCACTTGGCAAAGGCCAAACATTTGACTTCAGCATGGAAGGATGTATATAACATGATTTTAGTTCATATGTCCACTTTCAGCCTGAAACGCTAAAATATTTTGGTTGAGAGTCTAACCTTTAATGGCAGAGCCACCTGTCCCACCTTAAAATTCTAAATTATAAAGAATCATAGTGGTTGAATGATTTATTACTTTGTAGTTTTCTACAAATGCATTATCTCTGCTCTTGCCTTGGTAGAATATAATTTGCGTTCTGTTCATGAAAATTAGAAAGAATTGTTTGTTCATCACACACATGATGATCAAAAAATATATTGATTTAATCCTGTATTTATTGTCCATATTATTTGATCCAGACCTTCAATCCCTGTTTTTGGCTTTTTGTATGTTTCCAGATTAAACTCTATATCTTCATTCAGGAAACTTCAGGTAAACTTAAATCAATTTCTCATCCTCTTCCCAGATCTTGGTGGGAGTATAGAATAAAAACTCTTTTAGGAAAAAAATTGCATTACAGATCATTCAGTTGGGTCATCTTGCCCAGACAGGTCCCTGCTTGCCTGAGCCCACCCAGACATGTCTTATCTATCTCTTCTTGGCCTGCTAGTTTCCAGAATGTTCAACAGCTTGCTTGCTCATTCCCAGGTCTATGTGGGCAAGCTTGTGCTGGATTTTCAGACTTAGAATTCTCCTACCTGGCCAGCACAGGTCCCAAGCTTTAGTTACTCCTTTTCAACAGTAGTAAAGCCCTAACTAATTCAGAAGTTGGTACCAGGGACTGGGATATTGCTGTTCATAGACCTGACCATGCTTTTGTTTTGAAGAATGTGGATTTTGGATTTGAAAAGCCATGGAATGTTTTAAGTGGGGTTTGATGGGCCATCCAAGTAGGAATATGGAAAGCTTTGTTGCTGGGGGGTGGTTTGAACTGTGGAAGCCTGGTTCTAGACATTTTAGAGGAGAAGAATTTTAATATGTGGCCAAAAGGCAGTTTTGTTTGTTTGTTTGTTTGTTTGTTTGTTTGTTTGTTTTTGTGGTTTTTTGGTGACGAATGTGTCTGCTTTTTGCCCTTGTCTGAAGAGTCTGCCTGAGGCTAAGGTGAAGAGACTTAGATTAATTGTATTGACAAAGGAAATATAAGAAATGCCCATCATAGACTTTGTTCTCTGGTTAAGTCTTATGAAGAACATTTTAAACAAGCTTAGCAAGCTGATAAAGGAAAAATATAAACTACATGGTTCGAGTATTAAACAGGCACCAGGAAGTGAAATGGAGCTGAATCCTGTGTTCTAGGAACTATCGGATTAAGGAAGTACGACTTTGAGACAAGATCCTATCCAGCTAAATTTAGATCTAGGCATGCACTCCTTTAATCTCAGGAGATAAAACAAGCAGATCTCTGAGTTCAAGGCCAGCCTGGTACAGAGCAATTTCTAGATGACAAAAGCTTAAGTCCAGGCATGGTGGTACACATCTTTAATTCCAAGAGATAGGCATGCAGATCTCGGAGTTCAAGGTCAATCCACAGAAAGTTCCAGGACAGCCAAGCTTAGGCAGTTGAAGGAATTGGAAAACAGAAATCTGGTAGTAGAATAAGGGGGACCATGTTCCAGCCCCAGCAAGCAGTAGAACACAGCAGCTTTGGCCATGTGACTCTGGCCTTAGAGTGAAAAATAGAAGGAACTATTGGGACAATTGATGCTGGTTAGCTGGAGCTAAGAAATTAGTGTTGATTAAGAAGAGACCAGTGTCACAGAGGTGACATCTTCTGGGAAGTGTTTTCTGAGAGCACAAAGAAGCTGTGCTCCAGAATTATCCAAGGTTGTACCTCATGCTGCAGATATAATTAGTAATGTCTAAGTGTCACCCAGGTGGTAATGATTTTGAATGCTTGAAGGGGTCATGAAGAGCAAGCTGAGTCTTGGTACTGTAAGAGGCCATTGAAGGCCATTGGTGAAGGTATAGCCTCAATTTTAGTTGACAACTCAGGCTGATTGGGTCATCCAAAAATCCCACAACTAAATAGAAATAACTGCTCAACTTTTCTGCAGGCTTTACAAATTCCTGTAGTGTTTCTGGTGCATTATTTAAAAATTACTACTGCAGATGACATGTCACCATATACCCAAAATTTATATCTCAAAAAAAAAAAAAAAAGGAAAGAGTGAAAGAAGAAAGAAGAAAAGAAAGAAAGATTTGATGATTGAATATGGGAAGGATTCCCAGGTGGAGTGAAACTGCCCACAGTTTCACGAACGGGGTTCTCTCAGCCAGGAGGGAACAAAGGACCTGAAATAGAGGGTTTGAAATGCAAAGAGAAAACATGAAGCCAAGTTGCGTCCCAATCAAGGCTCCAACTTTACTTAGAATAAGCCAGGGTTTTTATAGTTACAAGAGAAACCGAAACCAAGTCTCTAGATTATATTGTAAAGAAAGTTCAGGTGCCAAAGTCCCCAGGTTCAGTGGATCTTCAGGCTATGGGCGTACTCAGGTGATGGGCATACTCAGGCAGCTTCTTCAAAGACAAAACACAGTCAACAGAGAGCATCTGTCTTAGCTCCCAGATATTAGCTCCTAAGCAGAGGCTGCCAGAAGTCCAAAGACTGAAGTGAAGAGGGAAGGTAACAGTGGAGCAGTCTCTAAATTGTCCTTCCTTTAGTCTCTCCTGCATAGTTAGTCTCTACAACTTCTTCTATGGGTATTTTGTTCCCCCTTTTAAGAAGAAATTAAGTGTCCACACTTTGGTCTTTCTTCTTCTTGAGTTTCTTGTGGTTTATAGATTGTACTTTGTGTATTCCGATCTTCTGGGCTAATATCCACTTATCAGGGAATGCATACCACGTGTGTTCTTTTGTGATTGGGTTACCTCACTCAGGATGATATTCTCCAGATCTATCCATTTCCCCAAGAATTTCATAAATTCATTGTTTTTAATAGCTGAGTAGTACTCCATTGTGTAGATGTACCACATTTTCTGTATCCATTCCTCTGTTGAAGGACATCTGGGTTGTTTCCAGTTTCTGGAAATAAATAAGGCTGCAATGAATATGGTGGAGCATGTGTCCGTATTCCATGTTGGAGCATCTTCTGGGTTTATGCCCAGGAGTGGTATAGCTGTGTCTATCCAGATACTATTGTGGATGTCAGCAAGTGCTGGATGACAGGAACCTGGTATAGCTATCTCCTGAGAGGCTCTGACAGTACCCAACTAATACAGAAGTAGAGGCTCACAGCCATCCATTGGATTGATTACAGGGTCCCCAATGAAGGAGCTAGAGAAAGGACCCAAGGAGCTGAAGGGTTTGCAGCCCCTTAGGACAAACAATAATATGAACTAACTAGTACCCTCAAAGCTCCCAGGGACTAAAATTCCAACCAAAGAATACACATGGTGGGACTCATGGCTCCAACACCATATGTGTAGCAGAGGATGGCCAAGTCGGTCATCAATGGGAGGAGAGGCCCTTGGCCCTGTGAAGGTTCTATGCTCCAGTGTAGGGGAATGCCAGGGCCAGTAAACAGGAGGGGGTGGGAGGGTGAGCAGGGGAGGGGGGAGGGAACAGGGGTTTGTTTTTAGTTTTTGTTTATTTTATTTATTTATCTATTTATTTATTGGAGAGGAACCTGGGAAACAAGATATTGTAAATAAAAAAAAATCTGATGAAAGAAAGGAAGAAAGAAAGAAAGAAAGAAAGAGAAAGAAAGAAAGAAGGAAAGAAGGAAAGACAGAAAGACAACCCAACAGAACACGGAGTTTAATTCAACATTAATTTTAGGAAGGAAGTAGCATTCATTAGAGTAGAAATTATGTGAAAGGTAGACTAGCAAAAAGAAATGAAGTACAATGAAGAATAATTTTTAGGATGTGAAACTGATTAACGTGTGAGAACAAAAAAGGCTCAAAAAGAGCCAGTATGCACAATGTAGCCATTATAACTAAAAACAGAAGAAGAGAAGATTATTAAGCACTATATGCATTCATATGACAAGATGTAAAAGCTAGAAGGTCTGAATATATTTCTTGAAACATTAATTTATGATGACTGAATAAAGAAATACAAAAAAAAAAAAATTGCATTACATCATACACTTGAAAACCATCCCAATCTAGAATCTAGAAACTTCAATTTTAGGAATAGAGCAAAGAGGAATTCCTCCAGTAAGTCTTTTGTATGATTACCAGTAAACATTTGCAGAAATGTTTGTAATAAAACTATTATATCACAGAGACAACAAAATAATGTCAGCTACATGAAGAAAAATAGATGAATTTTAAAACAGAAAAATAATAACCTCATAATACTATACTCAAAATGAGTCTTCTTTAATACATAGATAACAAAATTAATGCTGAAACTGTTTTATATTTAGTACAAATTCATGGGGAAAAGAAAGTTAAGAGAAAATTCCACATAATGATGACCTCTTCTGAGGGGCCAGGATGGGAGTGAGGGGATATGAGCTGCCCATAAAATAAATAAGAAAGTCTGATGAAGGTGAAAGTAGAGGTGGCAAGAGAATGGAGGTCCCTCTGGAATAAAATAGTCATCAGAGGCAGAGAAAGATAGGGAACTGGAAGTGAGAAGGGATCCGGAGGGGCATGAGGGGGTAGGATTAAGTGTAGGGAGGGACAGGAGAGATGGGCAGATGGCCATGAGAATGAACAGAAAACTTCAGTTGACAGGAGTGGAAGGTGGTGGTCATCTCCAGGACTAGATAGAGACATGGGATAAGGGAACCCAGGAATCAATAGGGGTTACCTTAGCTGTGATTCACAGTATTGGGCATATAGAACCTGAAGAGGCAATCTCCTAAGGCCAGGCAGGAACTCCAGTGGAAAGATAGGTACACCAACTGACTCAACAAAAATTTTGACCCAAAATTTTTCCTGTCTACAAGAAATTCAGAGACAGGGGATAAAACAGAAATTGACAGAATAGCCAACCAATAACTGACCCAACTTGAGTTCTATCCCATTGGTAAACACCAGTCCCTGGCCATGCTGGGAGCCATGGCCTTTACCATGGTCTTGTGGAAATTTATTAGCTTACACATACAGCCCTGAGAGAACATGTGTAGTCTAACAGTAAGAATATTTGTGGGTGTAGGGGACACTGTCACAGATGGCTCCAGAGACTTAAGATTGCCACCTGGCCTTCGGAAAGCCCCCGGGGCTCTTTCCTTCTCCTTGAAGCCTCCTCTTGTTTATGCTTATGTCTTAGTCAGGGTTTCTATTCCTGCACAAAACATCATCAACAAGAAGCAAGTTGGGGAGGAAAGGGTTTATTCAGCTTACTTCCACATTGCTGTTTATCATCAGAGGAAGTCAGGACTGGAACTCAAGCAGGTCAGGAAGCAGGAACTGATGCAGGGGCCATAGAGAGATGTTCCTTACTGGCTTGCTTCTCCAGGCTTGCTCAGCCTGCTCTCTTATAGAACCCAAGACTTCCAGCCCAGGGATGGCACCTCCCACAAGGGGATCTACCCCCTTGATCACTAATTGAGAAAATGTCCCACAGTTGGATCTCATGGAGGCACTTTCCCATCTGAGGCTTCCTTCTCTGTGATAACTCCAGCCTGTGTCAAGTTGACACACAAAACTAGGGAGCACAGCTTACATTGCCATCCCTGAAGTTTTCAGAGCTTGATCAGACACCTGTCTTGCTCTCATTTTCGTGTCTCTTGTCCTGCCTCCCTCTCTCTCCCCTGCCCTAGGTCCCTGCTGAATGCTCCGCAGGTTGGAGCAACTGACATCCAGCGTGTTGCCCTTCGGTCTGGGGTCCAAGAAGACCACCACTCCTCCAAGAGGACATCCTCTCCGCATCCCCACATAGGATTGCTGCTTCGTTAAGAAGTGAGTGAAGATCTGTATAGGCATTGCCACAGGTCACCTGCCTTGTGAGATTGATCTGAGAAAGGTAAGAAGAGTGGTGAAACTATGGGACAAGATTAAGTAAGCATGAATTGTTTATAAAGGGTCTCAAGGAGTCCCTCAGGACACGAGGAACACAGGTTAAGAAAAAAGGATTTAAAAAATAATAATAAAAGATATTTTTTGAAAGTTTGTAAACATTGGCTAGATAGCCAAGAAGTAGTTAAAGAGAGAGAGAATAGGTTTCAGAAATGGAATTTTCCGCTGTCTGGGATGTATTAGCAAAAGAGAAGGAAAATAGATATAAGCTATTTCAGAGCTCTCCCAGGGACAGGAGGAAATCCAGAGATGTCCTGCTTTCTTTCTGGCTCCTATTGGAGATATATTTAGTTCTGATTAGGATATCTGGGTCCCTTTGAGACATCAAGTTCTCTTCCCTCTCTGTGTTGTCTTATGAGAACAGTAATACAGCTCTCTGCAGCCATACTAAGCAAAGACAGACTTATCTGGATAAGTCTTTGTGCAAAAGTTAGACCCTCATACAATCAGAGTCTAGCAAGGTTTGCTGCCTTGCCGGGAACTACAGTACGTACTAGCAATGCTTTCACAGAGCTGAGGTGATAAGACATGCTTTAAGTATAAATCGTCTTAGGAAAACCTATCCAAAAATTAGAGGCATAGACAGACAGTAGAATTGCTCCCCTGGAATCTGTCCTCACTGCAGGAGGTGTAATCTTTGGGCCTGGACTCAGGCAGTATATTCTGTTTAAAAAGTATTTACATTTGAGTTAATGCAAAGCTCAAGAGCAGCCTGAGGGAGGTTTGTGAGGCGTTTATTTTGTTTCACAAACTCTGCCTAGGGAAGTTTTCTCCTTGCCTCCAGGGAATTGTTTTTAAGATAAAACAGCATTACCACAGATAGATTCAGGTGTTGTTCAAAATAAAATTTAAATTTAAGATTTATGAAAGATCAGTGAGGCTGAAGAACTTATAGAGACATTACAATCTGGCCTGCCTACTTCATATAAAATTATTGTGTATTTAGAAGGTTGCTCTTTCCTCTGCATCCTGGAAATTGTAAAGGGTTTGCTTCTAGTGAGTTTGTAATCATTAGAAAGTTTTGCCTTTAGGAATGGCTAATCACCTTACATTATGTAAAAAAAATAAATAAAAAAAATTGTCTCTGCTTCAGTACAAGAAGCTAGGACTTTGAATTTTTCAGTGTATGTTTATTATCTAATCCCTCTAAAAAGAAATTTTACTACCTTTGCTCTT
Organism: Montemys delectorum; assembly: GCA_019843815.1. Taxonomy (NCBI): domain Eukaryota; kingdom Metazoa; phylum Chordata; class Mammalia; order Rodentia; family Muridae; genus Montemys; species Montemys delectorum. Next base: position 33,532 of record JADRCD010195905.1, on the reverse strand, counting down.
ACACCATGAACTTTAAATTTTTTGGAGTAGTTGTTGCTCCAGAAAAGTTTCAGAGGCAAAATCTTTTTCAATATTTTGGGCCTCAGTTATATCCTAGAAAATATGGTACAGAAAATTCAAGAAAGAAAAGATGATTTGCTTACTTCAAATTATTTTCAAAAGCTTCCAGGAGATGTTTATTGGCTAAGATCTCACAAGAGGACTTAAGCTTCTGTTAGATATTGTCAAGGGGATGCAAATTAACTGGTAAGAGTCAAAGAGCTTTACATAAAGTAGAGAAAGCTTCTGTAAACAATTGTTATCAATGATAATTATAATCAAATGTTAGTTATTGTTACTCAATGTGCCCACAGCAATTCTTTGGCAAAAAAGAACATTAATGTGGATTCATCTTTCTTCATCTCCAAGTAAAGTTTTAACATCTTGTTATGGAGCTGTTGTGGTTCTGGGAAAAAATGACTCCAGTATGGGCACCAGTGTGGGCTGCGAAGCTAAGCACCACAGGGGAAGGTGCCATACAATCTTTGAATTCCTCGTGAGACAAACCTGGTTTGCAAGGAGGTTGGTATCTGTTCTTTAACCTTATCCTAAAGATCTCCTGATGCTCTGCCTCCCCTCCCCAAAAGATACCAAGAGCCATGACTGTGGGACGTAATGGTAATCTGACCCATGGGAGGAATCAGGTCAATGCTCTCCCCGATGGTTAATGCCCACTCATCCAAGGATGAGGCAACTATTGATCACCTTGGTTCCTTAAGGCATCAAATTTTAAAAATAATAAAGAGGCAGGAGATGCTGGGGGCCATGGCCTTAACCATGGCCTTGTGGAAATTTACTAGCTTACACATACAGCCCTGAGAGAACATGTGTAGTCTGTGGGGCAGTGGTCTGTTCAGGCAGCCTGGGCCCAGTCAAGTATAATTCTGGAATTCCGATGACCTAGTGGGCGATAATTTTTGCCTGCAAGGGACAGAAGGAGTTCGGCCATGACTCTTGGGACCCTGGCTCCTGTTTCAGTCTCAGCCCTCCACAGCTGCTCCAGCAGGAGAGGTGTGTGATGCCCTCTTACATGCAAATAAAGAATCTCAGCCCAAACCAATGAGAAATAACTACTGTTGAAGTATTTACTCTGTGATAAGTGGATATAGCCCAGAAGCTAATATCCTGAGCTTGTGGAAATCCTAAGCTGGAAATCCAAAATACAATCCACAAACTACAAAAAAACTCAAGAAAAAGGAAGACCAAAGTATGGATACTTTGTTCCTTCTTAAAGGGGGGAAGGAGTTGCATGACAAACTATGTCCCATGGAAGGAGTTGCAGAGGCAAACTATGAAGCAGAGACTAAAGGAAGGACAATCCAGAGATTGCTCCACCTGGGAATCCTTCCCATATTCAATCATCAAATCCAGACATTATTATGAATGCCAGCAAGTACTGGCTGACAGGAGCCTGATATAGCTGTCTCCTGAGAGGCTCTGACAGTGCCTGACTAATACAGAAGTAGAGGTTCACAGCCATTCATTGGACTGAGCACAGGGTCCCCAATGAAGGAACTAGAGAAAGGACTCAAGGAGCTGAAGGGTTTGCAGCCCCATAGGAGGAATGACAATATGAACTAATTAGTACCCTCAAGTTCCCAGGGACTAAACCACCAACCAAAGAGTGCACATGGTGGGACTAATGGCTCTAGCATCATATGTATAGCAGAGGATGGCCTAATGGGTCATCAGTGGGAGAAGAGGCCCTTGGTCCTGTGAAGGTTCTAGGCCCCAGTGTGGGGGAATGCCAGGGCTAGGAAGTGGGAGAGGGTGGGTTGGTGAGCAGGGGGAGGTGGGAGGAAACAGGGTTTTGTTTGTTTTGTTTTTCTTTTCTCCTTTCTTTTTCTTTCTTTCTTTTTTTTTTTTTTTCCAGAGGAGAAACCAGGAGAGGAGATATTATTTGACATGTAAATAAAGAAAATGTCTAATTAAAAAAAAAAAGAAAAAAAGAAATCTGAATGACCCCCAAAACTGTATATAAATCCTATCCAGGGATGTAAAAGGGCATGAAAGATCTACTCTGGTGTCTGAGCCTTTTGTTCTTGGGAAAGAAGTGAAGCTGCACCTCACTCCTCACTGGCTAGTTGGCCTCTCAGTGCAGGGTGGCCTGGAGCAATGGAGCAGCCTGGAAGACATGGCAGAGATGGAGGTGAAGCCAACTGCAGTGGCAGACAAGCCATGAAAGTGATTTCTCCTCCCCGCCTTTGCCTTTGCTCGCTTCCCTTCACTGGGGCTCTTGCACCAGGTCGGGCCAAACATTGCCAGGGAAGCCTCTGGCACACAGGCCCACAACAGTCTAACAGTAAGAATATTCGTAGGTGTGGAGGACACTGTGACTGCTGGTTCCAGAGACTGAAGATAACCACCTGGCCTTCACAAAGCCCCCAGAGCTCTTCCTGACTCCTTGAAGCTTCCTCTTGTTTATGTTTATATTGCCATCCCTGAAGTAAAATTTTCAGAGCTTGATCAGACACTTGTCTTGCTCTCATTCTTCATGTCTCTTGTCTCAGCCTCAGTCTCTCTCCCCTGCCCTAGGTCCCTGCTGAATGTGCCTCGGGCCCTGCGGGTGCTGTGCTTTCAGAAGGCAGTTTAACATGGCTTTCCTCTAAGAGGCTCCACCCAGCAGCTGATTCAGACAGATGCAGACACCCATAGCCAAACAGTGGATGGGGACTCTTATAGAAGAGCTAGAGTAAGGATTGAAGGCATCGAAGGGGATAGGAGCTCCACAGGAAGGCCAGCAGAGTCAACTAATTTGGACCCTTGATGTTTTCAGAGACTGACCCACCAATGAAAGAGTATACACAGGCTGGCTATAGGCCTCTCCACACATATGTAGCAGATGTAAAACTGGGTCTTCATATGGATCCCAAACAACTGGAGCAGGGATGATCCCAAAAGCTGTTGACTGTCTTTGGGATTTGTTCTTCTAGCTGGGCTGCCTTGTCTGGCCTCAGTGGGAGAGGATGTGCCTCTCCCTGCAGAGTCTTGTGCCAGGATGGAGGAGATACCCAGGGTGGGGGCTCTACTCTCTCAGAGAAGGGGAGAGGAGAGGGGGAAGGATTATGAGAGAGGATATCCTGAAGAGGGGCAGTGATCTAGATGCAAAATGAATACAAATAAATAATTAACACACACACACACACACACACACACACACACACACACACACACACAGAGTTGTCCATAAGTAGATATTTATCTGCATAGGTAATTAACATACTAAAGTCATGGGTGCTATTCTATCAGTATTTTCATAGCTCAAATATACATTCAGTTTATGCCTAGTGTACTCAAGTCCATCCTTGCTCAGTACTGGGTAGGTTATGACCTATGGCTGGAAAAAAAGTTCCTCTAGAACTTACCAGACTTTCTCATAGTAATACAAATTATTTAAACACAGGAATATTGCATCTAATATATTTAAGAAATTGCAAATTGGGCCAGAGTTGTAGCTCAACTAGCAGAGTATTTGCCTGCCATGGCCTGGATTGCTGCGGGTACTTCTTGTTTCTCGGGATGAAAGTTCTGGTCAGGTGGGCAAAAAATTCTGCGAGTAACAGTCGACACAAGGAAGTGCAGAATCTGAGTGTATTTCTTAAAAATGGCATCAGACTTTTACAGTCATTACAAAAGAGAAATGAAAAATCTGACAGCTCAGCAGTCGAAGTACATCTGAGGCCACCTGAAACAAACTGGGTCTAAAGCAGCCACCTCTTCAAGACAAGCACTGCACCCCCCCCCCCAATCTGAATGTGTTTGCACAAAGTGAAAAACAGGCTTATATAGTATACAGAAAACAGGGGGAATGACAAAAGTCACGTAGGCAGATAAGGGCCACATCAAGGTCAGTAAGATCAGACAGCAAGACACAAGTCACATAGGCAAGTGACAGTAACATTAAGGTCAGTAAGATCAGACATCTAGGTGCAAAGTGGAAAAGCAGTGGTGCCCTTCCCCTGGGGCTATCTTGGCAGTCCCAAGCTAATTCTCTGGGTCTGTTGGAGGCAAGCACCAGGAAGTCCCATTCTAGCAGTTCCTGAGAATGCCGTTAAGTGAGGGAAGCCCTTCAAATATTCTCTGGTATGTAAAACAATTCTGTCTTCTGTGGGACTGCTCTGAGATTTCTAACTATGTTTACAATTAGCAATAGTGCCTGACCTCTGTTCCTCTGAGGACACCCTGTCTGATAAGGCAGCTTCCTTGTGAGAAATTCCAAGCTAAGGACAACTTGGTAATAAATTAGGATATATTGGAACACCGTGCTGGCCAGGGAACAATGTTTAATCTTAGTTTTAACTATTTACGAATCATTTCTTGGGGCACCTTTATGCCTGAATAAGAAGGCATGTTGAGTATTGGAAAGATTAATGTGGAACACATCTGAGTTAGGAGATGCCAGCGACTGACTGAATACCCAGGAGTCAAACTCCCTTTGAAGTCTTATGCCTCTGCCTGACATACAGACTTTACTGGAGTAGACAAGTGGGTGTGGCATTTGCCTAGCCAACATGAATCCAGTGTTAAATCCCCAGCACCATATGCCTATAATCCCTGCATGTCAGAGGTGTAGGAGGGTAAGTCAGAAATTAAAGTTCATCTTTGGCTGCATAGTGAACTTGAGGCCACCCTGTGCTGGGAACCGGCAGCGACCTTGTCAAAAAGAACCACACACTAGGCCCAAGCAGTTCCATGTAAGAGGTTTAATTGAGAGGGAGAAAGGGGGTAGTATTGCAGAAAGAGAGAGGAGGGAGAGAGAGAGCGAGAAAGGAATGTTCCTTGTATTTATATGACTGCTGATGTGTAGCCAGATAAAGGTTGGAGGCGATTCCAATGGATTCTGGGAATATGGTGGCCATTGCTCCGGCAACAGGTCTCTGAGACCTGCCCATGAGTCACTACAGGCTTTGGATGCTAACACCCTGGGGTCATGATACGTTGTCTCAAAGATCAAAGAGCCAGGGGTGGGAGTAGAAAAAGAGAAAAAATAAGACAGAAAATTACAAATTATTTGTGATCCTTTTTTTTTGTAAATATTTTTGTATGTTATTATGTAATGTGACCATCCAGATGGGAAACCCTGCCCACAGTTTTATGACCCTCTTAGTTTAGGTTTCTATTGCAGTGAGGAGAGACTCTATGACCCTGCAATTCTTATAAAGGAAGGCATTTAATTAGAGCTGGCTTATACTTCAGAAGTTTACCCCACTATCAGTATGTTAAGAATCAGCACATGAAAAGACACAGTACTGAAGAAGGAACTATGAGTTCTACATCTGGACTAGCAGGCAACAGAAAGAGAGAGACTCTGAGCCTGGCTTGAGCATTTGAAACCTCAAAGCCCAGACACCAGTGACACACCTCTTCCAACAAAACCACACATACTCTAACAAGGCCACACCCTTTAATAGTTTCACTTATATGAACCTATGGGATCCATTTTTATTTAAACCACCACAACGACCTTAACTTATCACTAAACAACTTGAGCTAGTGCATTATAGAATGTGTTCACTTAATGCTTCTGATAACAGTCCTCTCTCACTCTTAGCATTATACATGCGGAGTGACTTATGTTTAAGAATATTTGTGTATATATATATATATATATATATTTATATATATATGTATAATATATATATATATATGTAAGCAATAACAATGACAAAGGACACCATGAATTTGAAAGAGAGGAAGGAGGGGTGTGTGGGAGGGCTTGGAGAGCAATAGAAAAGGAGAAACATAATTTTATTATAGTCCCCAAAATAAAAACGTGAAAAGAAGAAGTTCTGCATGTGATTTTCTCAAACATAACTTCTTAAGACATATGAAGCATAGCTCTATGTGTCTGTGCACCCTGTACCCTACAAATACCCTATACTCCTCATAATATACCCTTGTTCAATGTTATTTCCCTGTACCAGGAAAAAAAAAAAGGTTTCAAATATTTCATTTAGTTGGATAGTCAGGATTTGTCTCCTGACTTTGTTTTATCATTTTTGTAAAGCAATAGTTACCATTTTCTGCATTTTAGTAAAAATCTGTAAGGAGTCATTGATTTTAGGGAAACAGACTTCTGTCCAAGGACTGTTGATTTATAGTTTATATAAGGTAACGTTCTCTAAGTTTCAAACAAGTGACTTACAGATCCATTTTAGAGAGATTCATCAATTAACTTGGGTCTGACTAATACGTCAGAATCCTAACAGATTAAGCCATTACCAATGATTAAACATCTTCACTGGCATTACTTTTGGAGTCCATGGGCTTAGGCAGCTACCATGTCCTGAATAGTAGATATCCTAGAGCTTTATCTATAGTGAGAAACTTAAAGAGGATGAGAAGGTACAAAAGACAGTTATTTTCTCCCTTGCCCATCCTTCCCTTATAGTTTTCATTTGGATTCTCAGTATTGTCAATTTAGGGCCAACCCTGCAAATTTCAATAATATGCAGGGTATATTATTTAAAATAATAACATATATTTTATTAATTCTATGTGTCTTAGTTACTACTCTGTTACTGTGAATAGAGACCATGATAAGACAGCTATTATAAAAGGAGGGTCTTGCTTGTAGCTCTCATTTAAGACCTATCAGAATTACACCTGACTTCTAAAAGCTAAAAGGGCCTGGGTGATATCTTGCAACCTCTAAGAAACCACAGATGCCAACCTTGATTACTATACTTAGAAAAACTCTCAATCACAATAGATAGAAACAGGAAGATATTTCAAGACAAATCCAAATTCAAACAATATCTATCTACAAATCCAGCCCTATAGAAAATACTAGAGGGAAAATTCTAATTAAAGGAGAATAACTACATCCAAAACACACAGGAAATAAGTAATTCCATGCAAGCAAAAACAAAGAAAGTATACACACACACACACACACACACACACACACACAGGCACATACACACATACGCACTAACACCACCATCAAAATAACAGGAAATAACAATCACTGGTCATTAATATCTCTCAACATCAATGAACTCAATTCCCTGATAAAAAGACACAGGCTAATAGGGTGAATGCAAAACAGGATCCAACATTCTGCTGCATATGAGAAACACACCTCAGCACTAAAGACATTACCTTAAAGTAAAGGATTGGAAAAAAGTTTTCTAAGCAAACAGACCCAAGAAGCAAGCTGGAGTAGCCATTCTAATATCTAATAAAATAGACTTTCAACAAAAATTAATCAAAAAAGATAGGAAAGGATATTTCACACTCAGCAAAGTAAAATTCTACCAAGCTCAACTCTAAACATCTATGCCCTGAACACAAGGGCACTCACATTTGTAAAAGAAACATTGCTAAAGCTTAAATCAAACTCCACACATCATCAGGATAGGTCATCCAGACAAAAAGTGAACAGAAACAATGAAACTAACAGACATTATGAATGAAATGGATTTAACGGACATTTATAGACTATTTTATCCAAACACAAAAGAATATACCTTCTTCCCAGCACCTCATGGATCCTTCTCCAAAACTCACCCTATATCCAGTCACAAAGTAAGTCTCAACAAAAACAATAGAATTGAAATAATGCCTTATATCTTATCAGACCAACATGGATTAAAGCGGGACTTGAACAACAAACGAAACCCTCGAAAGCCTATACACTCGTGAAAATTAAACAACTCTCTACTGTGTGATCTCTTGGTCAGGGAAGAAATAAAGAAATTAAAGAATTTCTAGATTTCAATGATAATGAAGGCACAGCATACTCAAATTTATGGGACAAAATGAAGGCAGAGCTAAGAGGAAAGCTCATAGCACTAAGTGCCTCCATAAAGAAATTGAAAGTTCTCACACCAGCAATTTAAACACATTCCTGAAAGCTCTAGAATAAAAGAAGCAAGCACACCAAGGAGGAGTAAAAGACAAGAAATAATCAGGGCTGCGATCAAGCAGATAGAAACAAAGAAAATAATACAAAGAATCAATGAAACCAAGAGTCGGTTCTTTGAGAAAATCAACAAGATAGACAAACTCTTACCAAAACTAACCAAAAGACAGAGAGACAGTATCAAAATTAACAAAATCTGAAATGAAAAAGGAAAGGTAACAACAGTCACTGACGGAATTCAAAGGTTCATTAGGTCATATTTCAAAAGACTATATCCCCCCAAAATTAGAAAATCTTAGTGGGATGGACAATGTTCTAGACAGATACCATCTGCCAAAGATAAATCAAGATCAGCTAAACTGTTTAAACAACCTATAACCCCTAAAGAAATAGAAACAGAGATTAAAAATCCCCAACCAAAACCAGCCAAAGACCACATCGTTTTAGTACAGATTTCTACCAGACATTCAAGAAGACCTAATACCAATTCTCCTCCATCTAGTCCTCAAAATAGAAATAGAAGGAACTCTGTAAAACTCATTCTATGAGGGTATAATCACCCTAATACCTAAATCACACAAAGGCTCAACAAAGAAATAGAACTTCAGACTGATTTCTCTCATGAACATTGATACAAAAATACTAAATAAAATTCTCTTAAACTGAATCCAGGAACACATCAAAGGCATCCTCTATCAAGGTCAAGTAAGCTTCATCCCAGGGATGCAGGGATGGTTCAATATACAAAAATACACCAACATAATACACCATATAAACAAAGTGAAAGAAAAAAATCACATGATTATCTCAATAGATGCTGAAAAGACCTTTGATAAAATCCAAAACCCCTTCATCTTAAGGTATTAGAAAAATCAGGGATACAAGACACATACCTAAACATAACAAAAGCAATATACAGCAAGCCAAAAGCAAACATCAAACTAAATGGAGAGAAACTTAATTACATTAAATTTAGGGACAGGACAAGGCTGCCTACTCTCTCCCTATTTTTTTCAGTATAGTAATTGAAGTTCTAGGCAGAGCAATAAGACAACTAAAGGAGATCAAGAGGATACAAATTGGAAAGGAAGAAGTCAAAGTATCGCTTTTCACAAATGATATGATAGTATCCATAAGCGACCTCAATTATTCAACCAGAAAACTCCTACCGATAAATACCTTCAGCAAAGTGAGTGGATACAAAATTAACTCAAATTAGTAGACCTCCTTTATATAAAAGATAAATGAGCCAAGAAAGAATTTAGGGAAACAACACCTTTTATAATAGTCATGAATAATGTAAAATATCTTGGTGTAACTCTAACCAAGAAGTGAAAGATCTGTATGATAAGAACTTCAAGTGCCTGAAGAAAGAAACTGAAGGAGATCTCAGAAGATAGAGTAATCTCAACCTGAAGGGGAGCACTTAAAGAATGCTCAAAGTCCTTAGTCATCAGGGAAATGCAAATCAAAACAATTCTGAAGGTTCTATTTTACACCCATCAGAATGGTTAAGATAAAATTCTCAAGAGAGCACACTCGGGTAAGCCTGTGGAAAAGGGAGAACACTTCTTCATTGCTGATGGGTGTACTAGTACTATCACTTTGGAAATCAATTTGGCAGTTTCTCAAAAAACTGGGAATAGTCCTACGTCAAGACCCAGCTATTCCACAACTGGGCATATACTCAAAAGATATTCCACCATCCCACAAAGGCACTTACATAACTATGTTCACAGCAGTTTTATTCATAATACCCAGGAACTGGAAATAACTTAGATGTCCCTCAACTAAAGAATGGATAAAGAAAATGTGGTACATCCACACAATGGATTGCTATTCTGCTATTTAAAAAAAGACATCATGAATTTTGCAGGTAGACAGATGGAACCTGAGAATATCATCTTGAGCGAGGTAACCAGTCCCAAAAAGACATGCATAGTTTATACTCACTTACATATGGTTATTAACCATAAAATACAAGATGCCCATGCTACACTCCACAGACACACAGAAGCTATAAAAGAAGGAAGATCCAAACAAGGAAGCCCGAATCTCACTTAGAAGGGGGAATAAAATAGTCATAAAGTTAGATGGAAGAAGAGGACTAGGCAGGAGGTAGGATAGGGAGGGGAATGAGGGGTGTTCCGTATCAGGTATGGCGAAGTACCAGAGAGTTGGCTAGATGTCTATAAAAATGAATGTAAGTCTCTAACTGAAGGGGGTAAGGAGGTGAGTGACATTTCCAGGATGAGACAGAGACCTAGGCTAAGATAGGAGGGTGAACTTAGCTGTGACCCACAACTTGGGTATCTAGAACCTGAAACTCTTTCAATAGGTATTGTGTTCCCCCTTCTAAGAAGGTCCAAAGTATATACACTTTGGTCTTCCTTCTCTTGAGATTCATGTGGTTTGTGAATTGTATCTTGGATATTCCCAGTTTCTGGGCTAATAATATCCACTTATCAGTGAGTGCATACCATGTTTGCTCTTTTGTGATTGGGTTACCTCACTCAGGATGATATTCTCCAGATCCATCCATTTCCCTAAGAATTTCATAAATTCATTGTTTTTAGTAGCTGAATAGTACTCCATTGTGTAGATGTATCCCATTTTCTGTATCCAGTCTTCTGTTGAGGGACATCTGGGTTCTTTCCAGCTTCTGGCTGTTATAAATAAAGGGTGCTATGAACATGGAGCATTTGTTCTTATTACATGTTGGAGCATCTTCTGGGTATATGCCCAGGAATGGTATTGCTGGATCCTCAGGTAGTACTATGTCCAATTTTCTGAGGAACCGCCAAACTGATTTCCAGAGTGGTTGTACCAGCTTGTAATCCCACCAGCAATGAAAGAGTGTTCCTCTTTCTCCACATCCTCGCCTGTATCTGCTATCACCTGAGTTTTTGATCTTAGCCATTCTGAGTAGAAGTGGGGACAAAATGCCCATGGAAGGAGTTATAGAGAGAAAGTGTGGAGCAGAGATTGAAGGAATGACCACCCAAAGACTGCTGCACTTGGGGATACATTCCATATAGTCACCAAACCCAGACACTATTGTGGATGCCATCAAGTGCTTGCTGACAGAAGCTTGTTATAGCGTCTCCTCAGAGGTTCTACCAGTGCCTGACAAATACAGAGGTGGATGCTCTCAGCTGACCATTGGACTGAGCACAGGGTCCCCAATGGAGGAGCTAGAGAAAGGACATAAGGAGCTGAAGGGATTTGCAGCCCCGTAGGAGGAACAACAATGTGAACTAACTAGTACCCCCAGAGCTCCCAGGGACTAAACCGCCAACCAAAAAAGTACACATGGTGGGACTCATGGCTGCAGCTGTCTATGTAGCAGAGGATGGCCTTGTCGGTCATCAATGGGAGGAGAAGTCCTTGGTCCTGTGAAGGCTCTATGCCCCAATGTAGGGGAATGCCAGGGCCAGGAAGCAGGAGTGAGTGGGTTGGTGAGCAGGGGGAGGGGGGAGGGGGAAGAGGGACAGGCTCTTAGGAGGAGAAAGGGAATAGCATTTGAAATGTAAACAAAGAACATATCTAATTAAAAAAAAAAAAACAAAAAAAACCCAAAAAACAAAACGGAAGAAGCTACCTTTGTAGCCAGGCAGAAACCCCAGTGGAGTGATAGAGATACCAGTTCACCCACAAAACTCTCTGTTGCATGTAGTTAGCATGCTATTGCCTTTGCCTGTGACCCTGACCCTCGCTCTGGCCCCTCCTAGCTTTGCTCTGAGATTGGCTGCTGCCAGCTTCCACTCCTGACTTGCCCAGGAGTTCCTGCACTCCACTTGCACTCCACTGGCTCCCTCTTGGCTTCTCTTTTGTTCCTCCTGGCTTACCTCTGCCATCACTGACCTGCTTCTGTCCCTCTGTTGTCTCTGTCTTTGTCTCTGTCTCTCTGTCTCTCTGTCTCTCTGTCTCTCTGTCTCTCTGTCTCTCTGTCTCTCTGTCTCTCTCTCTCTCTCTCTCTCTCTCTCTCTCTCTCTTGCTCATACTGTCTGCCTTTGTTCTAAGGATGAAAAACATGTTGACAGCCTTCTTACTTTAAAACTTGCCAGCTACCTGGAAACCTCCCCCGACTTCCTTGACTCTCCGCTGGTGGCAGAGGCGATGGTTTTAGCTTCCCTGAGATCTTACATGATTTTTTTGTGCTTCTCCTTCAAAATCCTGGCCCCCAAAGTCCCTTCTCTTTCCCTGCATCTCTTTTTCCTTCTGGAACCCAGAAGTCCCACCAGTCCTTTCCACCCAGCAATTGGCTCCCAGCCTCCTTTACTGACCAAATCAAGAATCAGTTAGGGAACCAGACTTTACTATCAGCATCTTTCCCTACAACTCTCAACCAAAAATTTATCCTGTCTACAAGAAGTATAGAGATTCAGGATGGAAAAGAGACTGATAACATAGCCAATAACCAACACAACTTGAAATTCATTGTATGGCCAAATACTAATTCCTGACACTATTAATGGTACTCTGTTATGTTTGCAGATATATTGTCTTCTGAGAGGTGCCACCCAGCAGCTGACTCAGACAGATATAGACATCCATAGCCAAACTGTGGATGGAGCTTGGGCACTCTTAAGAAAGAATAGGAGGAAAGATTGGATTGTAGGCCCTAAAGGTGATAGAAACTCCATTGGAAGACCAACACAGTCAACTAACCTGGATCCCAGAGTCTGAACCATGAACCAAAGAAAATACACAGGCTGGACCTACGCCTCTCTACACATATGTAGCAGATATACAGCTTGGTCTTCATATGGTTCCCAACCAACTGGAATAGGTGCTATCCCAAATTCTGTTGCCAGTACATGGGATATGTTGTTCTAGCTGGGCTTCTTTGTCTGGCCTCAGTGGGAGAGAGAGAAAGCTCCTACCCTTCCATAGACTTGAAGTGCCAGGATGGAGATATTCCCAGGGGGCCCCACCCACTTACAGGAGAAGGGAAGTGAGCATAGACAAAGAATTGTATGAGTGGGTGACTGGGAGAGGAGCAGCAAGTGGGATATAAAGCAAGAAAATAAAAGATAAAATTAAAGTGAAAAAGAGAGAAATATAATCTTTTTCTTCTTGGTTCACACAGAAAATCTGGGGTCCCAAACAAATATCTGGCCAATAAATTGTAAAAAATTTCTTTATAATGACAAAGAACCAGATAATTAAGTTTTATATGAATCCTAATCAATTTTGTTTTCTGTCTATATACCTGGTCTCCAACTGTGTATCCTAAATACACCCTAGTATTCAGACTCTATTTTACTAAGCAGTGGTCCTTACAGATCCCAGTGATATATATCTCATGTTATTAAGGTGTTCCATCATTGTTTTTCTTCTGAGATCCTCTGTGTGGCAAATCTTGACCAGTTGGATGATATAGAAAAGATGTGGTACCAACTATTGGCCTAGGCCTTAGGAATCCTAGAAACTACTATTTTTGGTGATGGGGATGTCATACATTATGTAAGATAGTTCATGCTACAAGGGGAACTAAGCTGGTCATGTGACGAGTTGAAAAAAGAGAAAAACACCACTCTATCTACAGTTCCAGCTCCCCCACCTACAGTGTAGCTCAAGAACATTATTTTCTTGGTGATTCCAACATAAATATGGAGGGCTGCATAGAGAAAATCCTTCTGACTCAATTCCTGTTCAGATTGTAGTGTTCAAAACAGATAGTTATTGTAATTTTAAATTGCTAGTCTTGGAGTGGCTTGTTATCAAATGGTAGATATTTAAAACACTGGCTGAGTTTAAGATATTGAGAAGGGTAGGCTGATTCCATGACAGATTTCAAACTGCCAGGTAAGGAACTAGGCCCAAGAACTGCGCAAGTCCAGGAAAGCCCAGGCAAGTCAATTACTAACAGAAAAAAAAACCCCAGGCTCCAACTTTCACGTCCCAATAATGGTTGTAGAATGCCTAGAGATAGAGTATGATAAAGCTCATCTATGAATTCCAATGTGCTTTAAAACGAGCCTTGTGAAGAGCCTGTGAGCTCACTTGGTTGTCTCTCTGTTTTGGTAATGGAAGACCTTAGTATGTTGGACTTCTGCAGAATAAAACACACTTTGTGTTTACATACTATTTGAGTCCAGAGTATCATTCTTAGGTGAATCATGGACCCTTATGACATAGTTTTATTTCTATATTCTAACTAAAGAAATTGTTGGCTTACACTTGTTAGCATTGTAAGTAAATGTTGAATTTTGGCTAAAATTCAAGCATCTTCCTTCTACTAATCCGTAAGGGCCTCCTCTTTAGATTGTTCACTATTGGCTGGATTTCCAGTGAAAACGTAAATGTTGATTTCATCATCTGCTCTGTTTGGGGATTATCTCTTTCATTATGGACAGTGTAGGAGGACACACATGAGCTGCTTTAACAGCAAACATGGAATACTAGATGATTTATTGGAAATGGTGACACAAAAGGGGGCTGTCTTATTATCCTGAGACCATAGTTTTTGGGGACTATCTAGAGAAACAAGCAAGATGGTCACCTTTGTTTAGAGAGGCGGCTCTCATGAGTATGGAGGCAAGTTCACAGTCTCCTGCCTCGGCTGTCAAGCAGTAAAACCAGAAATGAGCTAACATCGTAGTTTAAGCTCCAAATCCATAGGCTCTAGAATTTGTTTCTTGACTCATGGAGGTCAACCTTTTACTCTATTCAAGCTTTGACTAATTGGATGAGGCTTATCTACATAGTGAAGCACAGTCAGCTTTGCTCATAGCCTATTGAATTAAACGTTACTCTCAATCGAAAACATCCAGAATAATCTCTAACCAAGTTTCTGAGTGCCATTGCCTACTTAAAGAGAACATGAAGTTTCTATCCCGTGACAGTTGTCGTATACTAGCTCTGGGGCCTGGGACTAGTCTAGTCTTTTGGAGCCATTGCTTTTTTTTAAAAAAAAGAATTTTGTGCATAAATGTAGTAGTACCCTTACAGCTATGTGGATACTTGGATGGGATAAAATATGTAAGACATCCAGTGAAAAGGATGCACACCTCTACCAGTTCCTTAGTGAAGCTGGGCTTTCAGAAACATGAAAGTGATGCTGAGCTTTACAGATTCTATTCAAGGTGAGAATCAGCACAGTGAGGGATCTCCTCCTATTGCTTCAGGAGGCTCTTTTCTGATGGAGAAAACTCTCTCCAGGAATCCCCAAGTGCACAGATTGTATTACAATGCAATCTCACCTTGATCTTACTTGCAGAAAATAGGCTCAATAGCCCAACTGAAAATCACTTGTTCCTCTTTGAATGCATCTAAAAAGAAAAGAGGAAAAAAAAAAAAAAGCCACTTAACTCATTCAAATTGCTTTCCACTCTAAGATGTGTGTGACCACAAATCTTTGGCCATCTCAACTGCCTGCTGCTCTGAGTGTCTTGTCTCTCAGTCACTTTTTCCCTTGCTGACACTGTTCTTCCAGTAAGAATACCTCCTGTAGGCTACTTTCCATTTCTAGTCTGGGCCACAGCAGCTTCTCTCATATCTCAATGGCATCCTCTGTGTACAAGCTGAGACCACTAGTTAGTAGAATGGAAAACATAAGAGGTTAATGTTTTACCCCTTTAAAAAAATGAAAATCCACAAGAACTCTGGTAAGATGAAGGGACCCACAGAAATTTAACTTGACACCATGAGTGTTGTGTGTGTGTGTGTGTGTGTGTGTGTGTGTGTGTGTGTGTGTAAATACGTGCATGTGTGTATGCGTGCACGTATACGTGAGCCTGTGGATGTGTGGATATGTGTGTGCAAGCATGTGAGCATGTGCATGTGTGTGCATGTATGGATGTGTATATGTGTGCATTTGTGGGGATATGAGTGCATATATATGTGTGTGTGCATGCGTACGTGTTTGTACATAACTGTGTGTGTTGAATGTATATACATGTATTTTTACGTATGTGTGAGTGTGGTGTATTAATGTGCATAGGTGTGTATATTTGTGTGTATGTGTATATGTGATGTGTATGTGTGTGTGCACATGGGTTTATGCACACATGTGTGGGTGCATGTGTATGCATGTATGCATGTGTGTATGGGTTTTCATGTGTGTAGTGTATATGTGTGTGCACGTGTGGCGTGCATATATATATGTATATTGTGTGTGCATGTGTACCTATGTGTGTGCATGTGTGCACATATGTGTATATGTATATATGTATATGTATGTGTAAGTATATGGTTAATGTGTGTGTATGAGTGTGAATGTATATATGTGTGTGTGTGCATGTGAGTGAGTGAGTAGGTGTGTGAGTATACATGTGTATGTGTGTGTGTGACTTAGTGAGTGTGTGTGGGTATGTGTATGTGTGTGTGTGTATGTGTGTATGTGTGTTGGGGTAGGGGAGGTAAAGGAATGGAACTCTTTCATATAGAAAGGAAGGAAAAACAGAACACAAAACAAACAAAATAATTTTATCATTTAAAAATCTCACTTAAAATTGAGTCCTGTGTGAGCCTAGAGAACTAAGAGCTTCCATCTCTGTGGGAAATTGTGGGAGGCAGCGCTACCACACAGGAGACATACAATTTACATTTTCTTTAAATATAAGAGAGGCAGGCTTAGAGGTGCTGCAAAAGACTTCATTATTGGGAGAACGCATTTTTTTTTCTGAATAGAACTCCTGCTGGATTTAAGGGCTGCATGTAGTCAAACCATTCACTCACTGAGCCAAACATTGTGTCCCAGGGAATGTTACAGTCTCAGCTTCACCCTGAGTCCTTAGCTCTGCATGCTCTGGAGTTCCCGTAGCTACAGGTAGAAAGTGTCTTCCAAGACAGCCCCCATGAGCAGCAATAAATGTGTAATAAAAACAAATTAGCATAAGCCTTTAAATATTGCATAAGTAATGCCAGATGGTTCTGAACCAGTCTCTCAAGGGAGGCGCTCAGGAATGTCATTAACAGTAGCCACATTTATTTCCTTGCTGTGATGGGTACCTGACAGAAGCAAGGAAGGAAAGGATGTCTTCTGCTTCACCTTTTCAGGGGTTTCTGAGTCACAATGAGGAAGACTTGGTAGACCTACTGACAGCATCAGGGACAGCAATTTGTTCACACGGAGACAGGCAGGAAGCACAGAGAGGGCAAGCAGAAGTAGTGGAAAGTATAACATTAAAGGCTCCTACTCCATTAAGCTCCACAATCCTCAAAACAATGCCTTTAGGGTGGGGACCAAGTATTCAATATGAACCTGCCTGTAGGGGACACTTTTCTTTCAAATTATGATGGCTATCGTCTTCTGCTTTCAGAGAAGGAAAAATGCCATGCCCAACTCAAAACTTACTAGACTTTAGAATGTAAAAGCCCTCTGCTGAGGTTGTTCTTATTGTAATTTAGGAATAGTTGCAAATGGAAGCAAGTATTTCAAGACCTAACTCTGCATGAAGAAAGGCAAACCAGGCCTTCCCTCAGATCTTATTGTGTGCATGCCTTCCACGATTTCACAGCACAACAGGTTTTACACGGTGTTTGATGGCTATATAATAGCCATGGGAATACCTTTCATAACACCCATTCACCTAGCTGTAAGACTTTAGTTCCTGATAGTACACAATGCTCGAGAATGAGAAATCATAAGAGCCATTGTACAAAGCAAAGAAGAATGTAAAAGACATGACTGCATTGATGTGTTAGTTTGATTTCTATTGCTGTTGTAAAGGCCATGACCAAAAGCAACTTGGAAAAGAAAGCATTTACGTCACCTTCCAAGCTGAAATAAAATGAAGGGAAATAGGATAGGAAATCAAAGAACTAGAGGCAGGAACTGCAGCAGAGGCAAAGGAGAAACACTATTTACTGGCTTCCTCTTCCTGGCTTTCTCAGTTTACTTTCTTATAATAACCCAGGACCTCATCTCCCAAGGATGGCACCAACCACAGTGGGGGATGCCCTCCCTCATCAATTATTAATCAATAAAGTGCTCCCGTGGACTTGCCTGCAGACTAGTTTTATGGAAGCAGTTTTTTCAACTGAAGTTCTCTATTCCAAGATGATCCTAATTTATGTCAAGTTGACAAAACCCTGACTGTCACAATTGGAGAAATAAAATAGAATTGAATATGCATAATCTTATGGCCTACCAGTTTTACTTCTAAGTGCTCTCACAGAAAAAAAAAAATAACACCCAAGTATGTATGCAGTGGTGTTTATAGGAGTATTCACTATCCGTAGTGGTTTCAAGTTGTTCTTAAAATTGGAGTAAACCTATGATGATTCACTTACTGGTTAATTTTCTGGACACCTATGTATGTGTATGCATTCATGTTCCTGTCTGTATGTATACATGCATGCTAAGTCAGACAGTATTCTAGGCAGTAGAAAGCCACCAGTGAGCCAAATTTTAAATTTTGGTCTTAATTTGTGTTTTGATATGAGCAAGGATTTTAAAAGGAATCAAATAAATATGTTGTTTTAGAAACCAAAACTTCTGGGAAGCAAGATCCAGAAGCTTCAAATTTGAAGGCATTAAAGTTAGAGAAAGTCAACATGTATATCTTTTACTGAGTCCGGAAGTCCTCTTGTATGATAGACTAGCATTTAGGCAGACATTGGCTGGAGATGCACATCCAGAATAAGTACAAAAGGACGACCAGCCTACGTTTTGAGGTGAATATGAGGAGATTGCCAAATGTTAGGCAGTAAACACTCAGAAAAGGGGATCCTGATGGTGACATGCACTTGAATCTAATGAATTCCAGATATGTAGGAGGTATCCAGAGATCAAGAGGTGGGGAATAAAAATAATCAAAGAGAATAGACTTTATTCATGGAAGCAAGGACTTACTTGGGAAAACATTTGAATAAGAATACAAGATAGAGAAAAGTGTTACCTGAACCTAAATAATTTTAGAAATTGACCTAGAGTGTCAATAATAATTGCTATTTAATAAGTACTTAAAATGTATTATCTTGTTATGGTGATTCACATATTCAATTATTCATAAGAAATTATTTTTTTGCAGGACACTGCTAAGGTGAACATTACCTTTGATTCATCGATTATGAGTTTAAAAAGCTTGACATATGTAAATAGCCTAAGCAACAAATACGGATTTGGATCAGTTTTCACATTCATAGCTTCCTGTTCCTTCTATTAAAGGTCTGGAGACTGAATAAATAAAAAGAGAGAAAGAAGGAAAGGAAAAAAGAAAGAAAGAGGAAGAGAAAGAAAAAAGAGGGGAAGAAAGAAGAGAAAGAAAAAAGAGGGGAAGAAAGAAGAGAAAGGAAGGAAGGAAGGAAAGAAGGAAGGAAGGAAGGAAGGAAGGAACGAAGGAAGGAAGGAAAGAAGGAAGGAAGGAAGGAAGGAAAGGGAAGGGAAGGGAAGAAGGAAGGAAGGAAGGAAGGGAAGGGAAGGGAAGAAGGAAGGAAGGAAGGAAGGAAGAAAGGAAAGAAGGAAAGAAGGAAAGGACATGCTTGCTCTTTAGTACCTTAGGGGAGAAATTTATTGTGATAAAAGGGAGAAAAATGCAGAGAGCTCTGGAAGAGGCCATAGTGGACATTGTCCTGATTCATGTGATGAGAGAGGAAAAGTGAGATGCAAGGGAAGGGAACCTGGTGCAACAGCCAAGAGAACAAAGTGGGAGGGCAACCAAAATGTCTGGAGTACATAGAGAAAAGTCTCTGGGGGATCAGCTTGACCCCTGGGCCGGATAGTCTAAGGTAGAGGATGGGGTGTGCCAGTCATACTCTGTAACATGTAGGGACTGAGGGATACTGGTGGCTAGGTCTGCTTTGCTATGTTAAATAGGAACCTCAGCCATTTGTCCCAGGGTTCAAAACTTAACAGAGACCTTACTTTCTTCCTTGGCACAGTAGAACATGATTAAAAACTCAAATAATTGCCATTTGAATAGCATACTTTCTGTCTCCTCTGAATCATGTGTAGAGCTCATCTCTTTAGCTGATGTTGGTGGAAGATTCATTGACATTTTTTAAAACAGAAAAGTAAATTTAGAGTTAAAAACAGTATTCTCAAGGCTAGAAATTTCAGAATGGGCACATTCCTGACTATCTTCCTTTGAATGTGCTTTCTGGAAGGTGAAAAGACTTTGCAAGAGGTGTGTGAAGGAGGACTCCTGCTCTTCATCTACACTGTTCCCAATATGGGGCAGGGAGAATGAGAAGAAAGATGGGTTTATTTTTGACATACTTATCTCAGAAAGTTGGTATCAACTGTCTGGTAAATAGATCTAAGATTCCTGAGAAGTATTAGCACCACACTGGCTGAAGAAAATCTTTGAAAACATTCAACTCTCTTGAAGGGGGAAGAGTCTGTCCTTTGAAATAGAAGTCAGTTTGGTTCCAGTAGTAACCTAATCAGTCCCTTCTATCACAAATCTCTCTCAAATACCTCTTCAATTTTTTTTTCCATGGGTACATTTTGTCCAAACCACATCTCCTGTTTCTTGTCTATTCTTTTTGTTATTTGTTCATGGCTTCTCTTTTTAGGATATAACAAGCAGCAACAGATCTGCTACCCAGGCCACCATGTGCACTTTCTTTTTTTCTGGTCCATTTTACCTGGAACTTCTCTGTGTTTAAGAGGATTCTTGAAGGGCTCTTGATTCACTGAACTCTTGGTCCTACAAGAAATAATGAAAGCTATTTCTTTTCTGTCCACCACACTACAGTTATTTCCTCAATCATACCATATTTGTCAGTTTCTAATATTGTGTGTTGTTACTTGCAATCTTAATATCAAACATATTTGTAAAATATAATGCATTTAAATAGAAAATCTTTACATAATCTTCCCTCATTGATAGGTTTGAAGACACCCAACTGCATATTACTAGTTTACTGTGTTAATTAAAAACTTTAATGCATTATATTTCTTAACTCTGAAGCAATTCATTGTTTTAAAGTCACAGCTTTCCATTTTGTATCTGTAAACATACCATTTAAAATCTTTAATAGATTGTGTCTTAATAATTTTTAAAGAATACCAGCTCAGCTGGGCAGTGGTGGCACACGCTTTTAATCCCAGCACTTGGGAGGCAGAGGCAGAGGCAGGTGTATTTCTGAGTTCAAGGCCAGCCTGGTCTACAGAGTGAGTTCCAAGACAGCCAGGGCTATACAGAGAAACCCAGTCTTGAAAAACTGAAAAAAAAATACAAAAAAACCAAAAAAGCAAAAAAGCAAAACGAATACCAGATCAGAGAGATCAGAGATCTATAATTAGTCCATTTCTTTATTATTATT
The DNA here is from genome assembly GCA_019843815.1 of Montemys delectorum. NCBI lineage: Eukaryota > Metazoa > Chordata > Mammalia > Rodentia > Muridae > Montemys > Montemys delectorum. The sequence continues at coordinate 12,405 of JADRCD010195905.1, read as the reverse complement.
ATTATTATTATTGTTATTGTTATTATTATTATTATTGTTATACTTATTTACATCCCACCCACTGCTCCCTTCCAGTTACCCCTTCCACAATTCTTCCTCCTACCCACTTCCCCTTCTTCTCTGAGCAGGTTGGGCCCCCCCTGAGTATTCCCCCACCATGGTATATCAAGTTTTTGTAAGGCTAGGCACATCCTCTTCCATTGAGGCCAGACAAGGCAGTCCAGCTAGAAGAATATATTCTATGTACAGGCAACAGCTGTCGGGACAGCCCTGGAAACATTTGTTTAAGACCCAGTCCATTTTCTCCTTTAGTAATTTAGAATATACACTCACCTTCCTCAAGGATCGGTTCAGCCAAAACCACCCAGAATCAGAATCAAAAATCAATCACGTTTCTCTGACTAGAGTTCAGGGTTACACACACCTGGAAGCAAATTAAGATTATGTGTCTTGAAAGAAAGCATCAAAGACTTAGTCTCATTTAAGGAGTAGCTCTAATAGACATTTTCTGATCTTGCTGGCCTTGTCTAGAATAAAGTCTTATAAAACTTCAAAGTAGTTTCAAGTTGTTTATCTAAGGCATGCTTCAATTAGAACTAGATAGGAATCTTTAAAAAATGGAAGGGCTCGTGTGGGCTATTGGTGACTTATAATTTCCAAATATGGGCCTCCCAACAGGGAGGACTCCCTGTTGAATTTGCATCCCAAGATCTGATAATCTTTGTAATTACGTTGACCATTAGAAAAGAAAAGAAGAGGAAAGAAAAGAAAAACCTCCGAGATATCTCTTATAGTTTGACATAAAATGTCCCCCACAGATTCACAGGTTTGAACTCTTGGTCTACAGACCATGACAATGACTTGAAGACAGTGACTTATTGAAATCTTCCAAAGGCTGAGTCAAGATGCAGGAAGAGGACCTACAAGGGTAGGTCTAAAGTCATCTATGAGACTTACCTTCAGGTTTACCCCTGAAGGATTATTTATATTAGGTTAGCTTTTGGGCACAGCTGTGAGAGACTATCTTAATTATGTTAATTGGGGTAGAAAGAGCTACCCTAACTATGGGCAACAGCATTGTTCCATGGGCTGGAGTCTTGAACAGAATAAAAAGAAGAAAGTGAACTGAGCATTTAAGACTCAATTGTCTTTAGTTCCTAATTATAGAAATGATACAAGCAACTACCTTGGCTTTCTGACACCATGATTTCCCTGTCATGAAGAATAACTGCTTGGAAATGTAAGCCAGAAATAAATCCTTCCCTCCTTAAGTTCCTCCCCCCCCCCAGATATTTTCTAAGGGTGAGGGAGAAACATAGTTAAGACAAATCACAAACCATTTCTCGCTTTGCATTATGTTTCTACTGTCACAGGCAGAGCTGATTCTTCTGCTATGACTTCCCATCATGACGGACTGTATCCTTTCAAACTGTGAGCCAGAATAAATCCTTCCCTTCAGAAGTTGCTCTGTCAGTGTTCTCTCACAGCAATGAAAAGATACGTAATGTAGTCAACAGTCCATCACCTCTTGTCCCTGACATCACAGTCATGAAAATAAACGTGCTTTCAAACATGACCACTATCCTGGAAAAGCCTGTCCCTGACATTGTAGTCATGAAAATAAACATCTTTTCAAAGATAAGCACTATCCGGAAAAGCCTAAATATTTAGCAGCCATGGTAACAAGTAGTTAGCAAACCTATTTTAATCCTCATTGTTTAGTGAATTATAATTCTATAAAACCAGAACATGTCACCACTAGGACAAGGCAGTACTGGTGGTATGACTGTTTAATTAGGCAACAGGCTTTTCCAGCTAACAAGCTTCTTCAAGCAACCCTTCTGGATGTCACCCAACTGCAAATAGAAACTTCCAATCTATATCCGATTTATAGTAGTGTGATTTGAATAATCAAGATTTCATCACGCACTTTAAATCACTCAACCGTGTACAAAACTTTCCAATCTCTAAATATCATTCTTTCTCAAGTGCAAAAGACCCCAGATGCCTGATTTGCTTGTAGATATTATACACGAATGAATTCAATTCTCAAGCAAGCCTCAAAAGTAAGCTTTTGTGTTGGCTTGTTCTACAGGATTTTGATTATTCAGGAACTCCAAGATACATCATTGTAAACTTCTGGGAACCTGTGGTTTTCTCATACAGAAACTTCCTTTTCCCCTCAATAATAAATTAAACTATTTACTATTAATTAGTAACAAGACCTCTTCTTGTTAGTCTAAGACTTCTAGCTAAGAACATATACATTCTGTAACTTTAGTGTTATTTTATACCTTTCAGTCTGAAGATAAACCATTTTAAAAATTCATGTCCCTTCTCATTAATATGCATATTCATCATTCATTTAAGTGAAGAGTATTATTCCATTTTATCAGGTCTGTGCAGCATTCTGAAGATGTAACATTCATATGTTTATATATGTATGGATATGATTAAAGTGATGGCTTGGGCTGTTTGATGTGGATTGGCTTATTTCAACTGCCTGTGGAAGAACATGTTTCCATAAAACAACAAAGGCATGGAATTGAGCTTCAAGTATATACAGGTATAAGTAGGTACAGTCCCCAGTGTATATTGCCATCCCAGGAAAGATAACCATTTAGCTTGGCTCACAGTTCAACATCCTCTACACTGATATGATGGGATGGACTGTCCCATTCCTGGGCTGTTTGGTTGAGGAATATTGAGCATGTCCATAAGTGCACACTTGACCCATTGTGAAGAACATTTCCATGTTTGTTGTGAGTGTGTCAACAGAGAACCCCCAACCTTCTCCTGAATAAGCAGTTTCTATTTTGCTTGTCTTGGCACATACTAAATTTATTTTCACTTTGAGTAATAATTACTATTATGTGAAATTTCCCTATGTTTAAATTTTATAAAAGTTTCAGAATGTATGGGGAACAGAAAATAAAAAAAAAAATCAACATTCAGCATTTTCAACTTGTTTGCTGACTTGAAATGAAACCGCTGACTCCAAGAAAATAAGATGCACTTGCCTACTGGACTGGGGACCATGACTCCTCACCCCTTAGTTACCATCTTCTCTCAATATCTCAACTGCTTTTGTTGCTTCTTCTGAGACCCTAAATGAGGGACAGATGAGCACACTGCAAAGGACTGCCAATTTTCTAAATCAGAGAGAAACAGATAAGAACATTTAAATCTTCCTCTAGAAAAGTTGTGGGCTATAGTTATTTTTTTTCGAAAACTGTAAATGATATACAGGATTGTCCATAAAATTTGGGATTAAATTTTTGCCTTCAGTAGAGTGCTTGTAATTTGTTTACTAAAATGTAGCCCTTTAAAACACTTGTTAAAAGAGTCCCAATGAGACAAAGGAAGAGGATGGGATTTAAATCATCTAGTGGGGAAGAGTTTTCAAATAGCCTTGAAAGAGCAACAAAATATATAAGATGAGATGTGTTATATAAAAGCCATTTAAGAATCCTCTTCTGAAGAGTAGAATAGGCAAGAATTCAAAATAGCCAAATACAGACAAATCAACAGTATTATGAAAATAGACTTTGTGGCTCTTTCAAGCAGTATTTGGAGCGGGCATAGCACTTTAAGGTAATGAAAGCTTTTTGCCTCTTTTCAGATATTAGCTCAGACTTGCACAAGTAAACTCTATTCGAAAAAAGAAATGAAGTGTGGGTTGCGGGTAGAGTTAGTGCTATACGGGTCACCTCCCATGCACAAGAGCCTGGGTTTGAGCTCTAACACCACTAAAGGAAAAACAAAAGTTTGAACTTTTATTGAAATGTTCTAATCCAGGATATTCTTAATATATTACAGAAATTTTGTTCTATTTTTTATTTTTGAGATATTAATGCATAATCTCAAAATAATAATATTTCTACAACATTCCCCCATTTTCTTCTTTCTAAACACTTTCTGCTCTCCTTCAAAGATATGGCCTCTTTTTTCAGTAAATTTTATTGTATGCATTTTGATAAATATATTTACCCTTAAAAACAACCTTTTTTGTTTGTATAATATTCCTTGTATGTGTATGTTTTTATTTGGAGAATTTCTACTAAAACTTGTGGAAAAACTTTCCAGATACTAGCTCATGATGCTTATCTAGGTATAAATATTCTGCATATATATATATATGTACATATATGATAATTATTTTACACTAATCTATGAATCTTCATGGAGAAAAAACATCATCAATGGAGAATGAATAAGTAAAGATGAATAGGTAAGAATTCAAGTCATCAGAGTGTTTCTGGGATTTCTGTACATTTCTCTGTGTTTTGTAGTACTGTAGGAATGCCAGCCCACAGCCCATAAGTCACATGTACCCAAGAACAGCTACCAATACAGTGTAAAGAAAGTCATAAACTTAGAATATTGTGAGATTCTTTTTATAACTCAGCCATTCAATTCTTGTGTGTAAATTTTGTAGATGGAGTCATATTGTAATATCTAATGTTAGACACAGTTGCTAGTGACAAGACAATATACTATTCCCATGAACCTCTGTAGACTATATATTGTGCTTTAACCAGGTATATAAGGTGTATTATCTTCTTGGCCTTGGAGTAATTTCAGCCCCAACTTAAATCCTTAGTTGTCTTCAGACCTTATTACCTTTAAATCTGGTAACACAGGTAAGCAATCTCTATTGCTAGTCAAAAACACACAATGTTTTTTGTCAATCAACTGTCTATGAAACACCTACCCTATTCTTCCCTCATTCAAGAAGTCTGTTACCATTACCTAATAGTAGTAAGCTTCTCACATGTGTTTCCATGGTTCAAAAAGAGACACCCACAGTAAGGAAACATATCCACAGCGTAAAATACTGCTAGAGAAACTTTCTCAGAAGATGTGCTCCTCAGCACATGTGTAAGTAAAACGCAGGGCCATCTGGTACTTTCTAGTGTATTTTATAAAATCTCTCTCTGCTAAAGTTATGAATATGTGCTAATAACTCTGTGTTTATTTGCAGAACACTCTATTCTTAAAACTCACGTTGCTCACAGTTGCTAAAACAAAGTCATTAAACTTTAATGGCAAGTATTCATGAGTTATATTTTCCCCTTAATGTGAAACTCACTGTTGTCATTGGCACTAAACTCTGCAAAGATCGAAGGGATGCATAGCAAATGTAAATTTGCATCAATCACGATCTCTTGTGGAATCCACTGTAAATAATTAGTCAATAGGAGCCCAACAGTTAGTCAAGTTCATCACAAGCTGAAAACTCCATCATGCCACTTCCAAATTAATAAGCAGAAGCTACTGCCCATATATCTTTAATCACCATCATTACACCTATGTACATGCTTTTTACTCAGTATGGCTTGAGTCACATTTGGTCTTCTAAAAAAGAGTCAATGAAAATTGAATTATGAATTCTCCAGGCTTAGTGTTTGATCAACCTCTTACCCCTAAATTGCAGCTTTTAGTCTGTGTTATTCTTGTTTAAATGGAGTTGGGTTTTTTCTTTTTTTCTTTTTTTGTCTTATAGATGTCTAATTTCTAGAGTCATAAGTTCTCCTTTGTATTCACTTCCAATGATTCAACAATCTAACAATAGGAACAGGAGAAAATTATCCTTATCACAATGCAAGTTACACCTTTGTGAATAAAACCTCATTGAAAATAATAACAGTTTACATAGCTGCTCCTTGATATACTTTGGGATGATGTCCTAAAAGAATGAACTTTGGTTTATTATGAGATTATGTCCTGATAAAGTCATTTTTGTTAAAAGCATTATGACTTGAATCTGTGTTCCATGCAGTTAACCTTCCCAATATTATAATGGATTAGTATAATAGCATAGTACAATATAGTATAATTAACATATAATATAATATAAATATATAATACCTAATATATAATTACAATATGCAATATATAATATGGGGTTATTTTCTCCATAGTCAGTGATGACAGACTGCTACAGTATGATGACACTGGTCCATACCATGAGATTATTGTACTGTTTAATACTAACTTGGACAAAGAACAAAATTTGAATCATGGGTTTTACTGGGTAAAAATACTTTTTGTTTGTTTGTTTTTTATCATTGCAAAGTTGGGAGGTCATGAGCGAAAATATAAATCTAGATCTTGTGTACACAGAGGTCTCTCCTACAGCTTTGGCTAATTGAGAAATATAGAAATACAGTGGAAGATAAAGAACAGAAAAGGTAAAGTCACTACATTCCTGATAAAATAGTTTTTTCCTTCAGCCTTGAAAACCAGTATGTATTTGAACTCATTTTAAGTCTTTGTCTATTAATCAATGACAATATCATGCTATAAGAAAGAAAATTTGCAGAAATGGTTGAAACCTAATATCCCTATCAACCAATTATTGTGCATCCTACTGAAAACTGATGATTGGATTTATTCTGTCTCATTTATGAAAGTTAAACAATTGAAGACAGACTCAATATATTAACATGTGTCTAAGTAATACTAACTTACTTCTAGAGATGATGCCACTGTTTGGGATTCAGAAGGTCTCCTATAACCTTCTGCTTTCTAGACTTTTTAAAATAAAAGCTGCACTTGGCATTCTGTACGTGTCCAATTCAGAAAGAGCCGTAAGCTGCACTTAAAGAAATGCAATCTAGAAGTATGGGCCTACAGCTACACAGGTTTTAGTTGGCATTTTGATCCATGACATGCTCATTTATTCAGCTGCTGTTTACTAATCCACTACATGTAAACTAGTATGCTAAGGTCTTAAGATGCTTTAAGATGCATGACTTGAAGTGATCCAATCTCTTGGAAATAAAGGTCTCTTTGTGAGGACGAGTTAAAACAAACAAACAAACAAACAAACAAACAAACAAAAAAACCTCACTCAGCAGCATCTAAAATATTGCCAGAGCCTATTTCCCCTGATTTGGCACATTCAGGGAGGTTTGTTATATGTTGTCATAGATTTGCAGGAATTATTTTTGTGTCCTATATATTATACTTATTTTGATATTGATCTCAATTATATCCATCACTTATATCCATATCTATAAAGTAATTTCTCAACATGGAAACTAAAATTTCTACTTAGAGATTGTCATTATTTAACTAGGTGAATACCCCTTAAGTCCTGTATAGGTTTAAATAAATATATTTATCTGTCTAATAATATTGTAAACTTAATGTGATCAAGTTTTTATAGCCCATAATTGTAGGAAAGACTTGAAATCATTTGTTCAGATGCCCTAAATTGGTAATATAATATTTCTCCTAAATCTCATCCAAGATTTGCATGAATAAGAACCAAAGAGTCCAGCATAGTAGTGTTGTGGCTGAGTAAAGACTGAGAGAAATGCTTATGAAGCAGCTTCTGGAGGACTGCTGTGAAATGTCAGGTGTGAAAAATGTGTGTGTCTCAGTTTACAAGTTATTAGTAAAATGCCTAAGTTAAAGGGGTTTTGCAGCTTTTGTAATATTTCTTGAAGAAACAAAAGGCATGTTTTAAAGAAATTAGAATGAAGACTACTCCACAATGAATTTTTTTTCTAGTTCCTTCTTGATTACTAAAATAGGTTTAAAAGGTAGGACAGTAGCAACTGACAAAATGCAGAGCTAGATCCGTTGTGTCTGGGTAGATCTTGTTCCAGTTTCTAGGCCTACACTAAACCTAATCCTTGAGATTTCTGAGAACTGGATATCAGACTCATACAACAGGCCAGATAACACACATTTCATTGACTTTGTGTGGGCAGTGAAGAAAAGAAATAATACAAAGCAGAGAGAAATGTGTTTCAGCAAATTTCAGAGGTTCACTGAATGAAAGTTCTGTCCCTTCCCTTTTCTGAGTAAGGGGAATTTTGTTTGTACAATAAAATGGGGCACAAGAAAGAGGAACATCCTAGGCTATGTCTATAGTACAAATCACGTTGTTAAGAAATTAAAGTGCCTTACAGAATGAAGTTATCTAACCTAAACTGCTTAAAGTGATTAGATAACGGGTTCTATGGGACAAGATCATTAAAAAGAGAAATATAAAAAGATGTGCAGAAGCTGGTGACCCCTGCGGTTGAATTTGGGAAAAGCTGGAAGAAGCTGAAGAGGAGAGTGACCCTGTAAGAGGACCAGTAGTCTCAATTAACCTGGACCTCCAAGATCTCTCAACCACTGGATCACCAACCAGGCAGCATAAACCAGCTTATATGAGACCCCCAACACATATACAGTAAGGGACTTCTGGGTATGGGTTCAATCAGAGAAAATGTATCTAACCTTCAAGAGGCTAGAGGCCCCAGGGAGTGGAGAGATCTGGTGGGGTGTGGGGTGTGGAGAAATGGGGCAGGGGAGAAGAAGTATGAGATGTGAAACAATCAGAGGATAGACTGGGAGGGGGATAAAAACTGGAGTGTAAAAAAAAAATAGATTGAATAAAATAAAATAAAAGATGTACAGTCCTTGCCTAATAGAGTAAGAGCAAATTTTATCAATCAGCTGTTTATTACATTACATTTGTCTCCCCAATTTTAAGGCACTTGAGGACCGTTGGATAGAGTAGTCAGTTACTCCTTCCACCTTCTTTGCAATGGGTTTCAACACATATTTCTAGCAGTGGCACACCAACTTATTTTGGCTCACAGCCTTCTGTAGAATATAAGGAATTAAAGGAACGGCTTGTAGCAAAAAGAAAATGTGAGACAAACTTCTGGTGCAATAAAAAAGGATTGAAGTAGGAACATCAGAAAATTAATTTTCTACTTCCAAGTGTTATTGGATTGTAGCTCAACAATCCACTTGGGACCCTCTAAATGCTCATCATGGGAAGCGGGTAAACTGAGCAGACAGAAACCCTAAGTGATGAGTCGTAGAATGATGTCTGAGTGAGCAAAGACTCCAGCAGCCTCCATTGCTTACTTGCTTTTTCTGTTGTGCAGGAAATGTTAAATTGCAAGCCATCTCACTGCCTCAAATAAGTCAACTTTTTGACAAAGCTTATCTGTATTTTGATTGGTGAGCTAGGCATCAGCCTCCAGCACTGAGTACCTTCAAAGGCTTGCTTGGGGCTGTCTGGGATGCTGGTGGTTGACTTATCTAGTGGGCTATCATTCTCATCACAACCACAGAATTTACTGGGGTAAATAGGCTTCCAGGTGGACATAAAATTCTAGAAAAATGCTCTTCATCTGTATCTCTTCTTTCAGACCAAAAACATATACCAGTATATCTAAAATACTTTGTAAAGAATCAGCATGACATATTTATGTAACCATTATAATTTAAAAGCAATTTCCTGATAGTTATCTATTCAGATTCACACAAATCTTAATTAACTAGGCCCTACATATGTTAATAGTTATGTACAAATGAGGACACCAAGACTTGAAAAATTACTGAATAATACCCTAACTAACTAACTAACTAACTAACTAACTAACTAAAAGCCAGATTGGTAATCCAACTTCCATATTCAAACATGATCTAAACAACAGCATCATGAAGCCTTGGGTTATTTTGTTTTCTTCTGTATTTTTCTTTCCTGTGGTGTGAAATGCTGACTGATGGCATTACACTTCAAGAGCATTTTGGAAAGTATAATGTCAATCTTAGGCCCAGCCAGCAAGAACTTTGTCTTTTCAATTGATTATATAGTAAATGAATCATTTATGACTCTCAGAGGGGTATCTCCTGATAGAATGACATCTGTAGTTAGAGGACATTAAAAGAAATATGTACTGTTAGTTTAAGAAATTGTTAGGCTCTGTGGGAATGCTTAGAATGAGTATTTAGTGACCACACATTTTTAAAGCTAAATAAGGAACCTCAGCTTCCAGCTAGGGAACTATTGAAATTGAAAGCTTTCAGGAAGGAAAATTCAGTATTCTTTAAGGGTATGGGCTTTGTAAGTCTGCTCTGCTCCAGTGGATGGCTCCACATTGAAGGCTAAAAAGGCATCACAAATCGGACTGGGTAAGTTTATTTGAAAAAGCAAAAAGAGAGAGCACGAAGTTGGGAGGGAAGAAAGAGGAATTGTGGGTGTAGGAGGAGTTAGGATGAAGAAATGGGCTAAATATATTTTGAAAATATTGTAACAATCTCAAATTATCAATTTAAATATTATATTAAATATTCAAACAGTTATAGGAGTTCTCTAGTGGAGTTTTGGGGATACCACTTATATATACTAACATATCATCTGCAAATAGTGATACTCTGACTTCTTCCTTTCCAATTTGTATCCCTTTGATCTCATTTTGTTGTCTAATTGCTCTAGCTAGAACTTCAAGTACTATTTTGAATAGATTGAGAAAGAGTGAGCAGCCTTGTCTTGTCCCTAATTTTAGTGGGATTACTTTATATTTCTCTCCATTTAATTTAATTTGATGTTGGCTTGTTGCTTTGTTGTTGGCTTTATTATGTTTAGGAATGTGAATTGTATCCCTGATCTCTCCAAGACTTTTAAAATGAAGGGGTGTTGGGGTTTTTCAAAGGCCTTTTTATCATCTAATGAGATGAATATGTGTATTTTTATTTCAGGTTATTTATATAGTGGCTTATGTTGGTTTATTTTCATAACTTGAACCATCCTTGCATCCCTGGGATGAAGCCTACTTGATTGTGATGAACTAAGGTTTTTGAGAAATTTGAGTATTTTTGAATCAATGTTTATAAGCAAACTTGGGCTGAAATTCCCTTTCTTTGTTTATTCTTTGTATGGGTTAGGTATCAGGCTGACCCTGGCATCACAGAATGAATTTGGCAGTGTTCTTTATGTTTCTGAGGTAACCCAGACCCAAAAGAGCATGCACGTCAGGAGTGCATCATAACTGTTCTCTGAAAAGCACTTCTCAGCAGCTGACTGACACAGATGCAGAGACCTATGACCAAACATGGGATGGAGTTTGGGGACACTTATGGAGAAGTTGGAGGACAGACTGAAGGCCCTGAAGGGAATAGAAACCCCACAGGAAGACCAACCGTCCAACTAACCTGGAACGCTGGGAGCTCTCCGAGACTGAGCAACCAACCAAAGAGCGTACACAGGCTGGAACGAGGCCCCGGCACACATGTAGCAGATGTGCAGCTCAGTCTCCATGTAAGTTGTCCAACAACTGGAGTAGGGGTTGTCGCTATAGCTGTTGCCTGACTGTGGAATCTGTTCCACAACAGGGCTATCTTGTCTGGCCTTAGTGGGACAAGATATGCCTAACCCTGCAGAAACTTGATACAACAGGATGGGAGGCATCTGGGGAAGATTTTTGGTGGCGTATTGGGAGGGGCAGTAATTGGGTTGTAAAACAAACAAACAAACAAACAAACAAAATACTCTTAAAAATGCCTAAATTTGAGAAAATTTAATACAGTAGAAAAATAACTAAAAAGAGATGTTACTGATGGCTATGATCAAACATTGTGTATACTAGAGGGATAATTGGGGAAAAGGCAAAATTGTGATGTTCCTACCCATAGAAAACACCACTCTAATTCTGACTTGGTTATCATGATCAGACAGCACTAGAGAGGCCAGAACATTGTACGCTATGTCCACAGTACAGGCTAGTGTTGACCTTTAGACTAAGAATGGTTAAAGTGGAAATGATCTTGGAGGCCATCCAATATCTGTGTATAATATTAGGTCTAGAAGGGATCCCATCAGCGTCTGGTACAGTTTGGATGACTGTGGCTTCATTAGACAGCATTTCTACAAAGGACTCGTGGGAGTACTGGAACAGCAATAGCTTTCATACATCACTGGAAACTATTGCCCTGACACATAGCTGCTAAGAAAGCCTGAACATAGAAAGTAGATGAGAAGGCTGATGCAGCATGGCCTTCTTTGAAATTCCCTGACACATGTATAAGTATATTTTACATGTTGCTCTTTCCCAGACTACATTCCATTAGAACAGGAGCCCTGTGAGATGTTTTGAAGGGACAGGGAAGGGTGTGAAAAGGCCAAGTTGAGTAAACTTATATATTTGCTATATATTCTATTTATTTTGTATTTCTGAACATTTGTAACATACAATCATTGAGATAAAAAATTTAATATATCTAAATTGATTTTCAATTTTGTCATAAACTATTATGTCACTCAATAATAATTAACAACTTTCAGAATTAACTTCTGATATATGTTGTACAAAGGATCATACTACACACATTTGGAATTGAGAAAAAATTGAAAAATCAGTGTGAACAAAATGTAAGTAAACTGTGAGAACTTTTATATTTCAGATGACTTTATATACCATCATCAGAATCAACATATCTCTATTGAAATTCTTTATATTGGCTTGTCTAAGCTTCATGCTCAATCAAGCATGTTCTTCATGTTTCTTTTTCTAAATGATATTGGATAAGGAAGATGATTAGAGATGCCTGATTAATTGTTGCCTCATTATTGAACAGTTTAGCTTCCTTCACACCAAAAAAAAAAAA